>VMDO01014323.1:0-54981 GCA_007922755.1 Pedetes capensis | reverse complement strand
GTTTTAGTTTTTCTCCATTTAATATAATGTTGGCTGTAGGTTTGTCATAAATGGCTTTTATGAAATTAAGGTATTTGCCTGTTATACCTATTTTCTCCAGTGTTTTTATCATGAAAAGGTGTTGCACTTTATCGAAGGCCTTTTCAGCATCAATTGAGATGATCATGTGGTTTTTGTTTGTCAGTTTCTTGATATGTTGAATTACATTAATTGATTTCCATATGTTAAATCAGCCTTGCATCTGTGGTATAAATCGCACTTGGTCATGGTGAATAATCTTTTTCATATGCTGCTGTATTCTGTTTGCCAGAATTTTATTGAATATTTTTGTATCTAGATTCATAAGGGAGATGGGTGTATAATTCTCTATCTTAGATGAATCTTTTCCTGGCTTAGGTATCAGGGTGATAGTATCTTCATAGAATGTATTTGGGAGTGTTCCCTCCTTTTCTATTCTTTGGAATAATTTGAGGAAGACTCGTATTATATCTTCTTTAAAAGTTTGGTAAAATTCTACCGTGAATCCATCAGGACCTGGGCTCTTCTTTGTTGGGAGACTTTTAATTACCTTTTCTATTTCTCTATAGGTAATGGGCTTTTTTAAGTCAGTTGTGTCTTCTGGGGTTAGTCTACCAAACTAACTCTTTGAATAAATTACCTAATCAAATTAAGCTTTTTCATTAATAAACTCACACATTTGTTTGCTCAGATAAGTAACTTTATATACATAATACCTGTTTGGTCAAACAAGAAGTAAATTTATACACTTAAACATCAGTTTAAGTCTTGTGACACTTTTCAGATTAAACATTATGTTCCAAATTTTTATTTAGATCCTTGCAGTTTAAGATGAAAGGTGGAATTGAAAGTTGTTAGTATCTGAGGAGCAATGCTAAGAGTGGCAAAAATGGTACAATTTCTAGGTTTCTAAGATTTTGTATTAACTAATACAGTATTGAAAAGTAAAGATGTCACATTGAAGACAAAGGTGTGCCTGACTCATGCCATGGTATTTTCAGTTGGATCATATGGTTGTGAAAGGTGGACATTGAACAAGGGAGATGGGAAGAATTGATGCTTTTGAATTATGGTGCTGGAGATGGATATTGAATATACAATGGACTGCCAAAAGAACCAACAGATCTGTCCTACAAGAAGTGCAACCAGAATGCTCCTTGGAAGCAAGGATGGCTAGACTGCATCTTATGTATATTGGCATGTAGTCGGGAGGGACCAATCCTTGGAGAAAGATAGGATCCCTGGAGAAAGACCAATACCTGAAGAGTGGCAGGCTAACAAAAAGGAAAACCCTCAACTAGATGGATTGACACAGTAGTTGGAATAATGGGCATACACATAAATAAGATCATGTGTCTGGCACAGAATTGGTGAGTGTTTCATTCTGTTGTACATAAGGTCACTATGGATTGAACCTGCCTCAATGGCACCTAACAACAACAACAACAACAACAACAACATAGCCATTCCTACAATATGAATGGTTTTAGAGTATCATTTAAGGACTCATTAATGATTATTGAATATTTGGCTAGAATATGTCAACTATTGGATGACAGAGAATGAAAAACTGTTCCAGAAATTCAATACAGATAAGGAAAAAGTAATTTAACCAAATGATTTTTTATACCAGTTTTCCAAGTAGCCTATGGGAACTTTTTTGGTGTTCTGAGTAATGTATTATATATAATCAATGTAATTTGGCTAAATTGCTATATGAAGAATAAAATGAGGTAACCAAGACCAAAAGAGGAAAGTTGGGTCATGATTGGGTTGTGAATTTGTGATTATATTCCATAATGCATCCAGGCAATCCCTTTTGACAGCGATCAGAAAGATAATTGACCTCAGGAAACCTTAAGTTATTAATAACTGAACAAGTGGAAAGTCTATTGAGCTAGGCATGGTGGCACATGCCTGTAATCCCAGTGGCTCTGGAGGTGGAGGCAGGAGGATCACAAGTTTGATACCAGAGTCAGTTTGTGTAACTTAGCAAGACCTACTCTCAAAAAATTTTTAAAAATGGGCTGGGGATACAGCTCAGTAGTCCAGCACTTGCAAAGTATGCAAGCTCAAGGCCCTGGATTCAAACCCCAGTACTGCATTAAAAAATAAGAGAAAAGTTCATCATGGAGCAGTACTAAAGCTCAGATCTTTTGCTTCCCTTTAATTTGCTTGTTCAGTAATCAAGTAATCAAAATATGTACACAAGATGGGAGTCGTGGAACATACCTATGATTTCAGGAATTTGGGAAGCTGAAGCATGAGGATCACAGGTTCGAGGCCATGGGCAGCCTGTACAATTTAGTGAGACCCTGTCTCAAAGTAAAAAAAAAGATATAAAAATCACAGAGTTGAGTATGTGCCTCAGTGCTGTTGCACTTGCCTAGCATGCATGGGTTCAACTTCCACTACTCAAAAACAAACAAATCGCCACAACAAAAAACAAAATGGGACATAGAAATGACTAAGTGGATTAAAATAACTAGTTACTAATCTAACTCTATTTTCCTAAACAACTGTTACCAGTAGTAAAATGGTCTGCTTTGGTTCATCATATACTCTGAGAACATTTGGTTACAACAGGGTGTTTGGACATAGAGTAGGACATATTTATTTAGTTTCTAATATGTTGTCAAATATAAGATTTAACTATGTCTTCGTCCTCAGTTGCCAAATTAATGAGGTTTTAGTACCATAATCCTTGCAACAATCAGGATGAAGTGTTCAAATCAAGGTCCATTATTTGCATTGTGAAATGTCCAGTATATAAGCTTTCACTGAACCATTAAGTAGTTAAACTTAATTTGATGAACACTTAGTAAACGCTTGACTCACTGTTGACAGAGACACGTCCCATGTAGCTTGTTTTCTTGTGAAGTATAAAAAGCATAAGCAGGTAAACAGCTACAAAATAGTAATTACAAACCTTTAAAATTAATGCTATGAAGGAAAATGCATGTATAGTCACCTAATTTGGCATCAGACAAATATCACTTGAAATCTGTGACCTAGTTTACAGAGAAAACATTGTACTTGTAATGAGTTTAAACTTGAACAAGGAATATGCAAGCTAAAGAGTCACAAAATTACTTTTGACACGCGAAGTAAATCTACAAACAGAAAGGAAATGGTAAAACTTAATAGCTCTGTAGAGGATGTTGCAGAGGTCAACACTCTCCTTTAATGAACCATTAACACTTAAAGATATGCACTAAAATGATGCTAAGATTAGGATATAGCAGAAGGAGTAAGAAAATTTAATGATCAACTTAATATTCTTGCTACAGGGCATATTATTTTATGCAACTCTGATTCATAAGTGAGGAATAGTATTATAGGTCAAGCGATGTCAGACTGAGCTTCAGGGCAAAAAATTAAAACATGGCAAATTCTGAGTGATGGTATGTAAAAAGATGCTCCATTCCATGGTATTCCCGCTGATAAAGAAATATATGTCCAATTTTCTTAGTTAATAAGCTAGTAGATTTAGTCTTTCACAGTAATGTCATCTTCACTTTTTATAAGAGAGATATAAGAAATTCTTATTCAAAGCACTCATTTATCATTCAGTCATTTATTTATTGAACAAATATTTATTGAGCATCTATATTACATTTCTTCCTATACTTAATTTTAGTATTTTAAAATCCATAAACCCTCTTATGCTCAATTAGCCCAAATATTTACAACACAGTAAAGTCCTCTGTGTGTCTCTCATGGTAGCTCTCCTCAATTTCTATGGATTCCTACAGGTTTATACATGGTAGAGGGCTCCATATTCCTCACTGAGATTTTTTTAGGGCATCATTTAGTTGTGCTGTGTGATTTTCTGATTTATTACACTATATATACTGGCTAAGACTTCTTTCATATTTGGAAAAATGCCTGTGGTATGAATGCTAAATGTGTATTGTCTGATTTTTACACATTTAACATAAAAGTGTATTGATTATACAATGAACTGAGTAAAAAATGAACAAACAATATTTTGATAAGCTATAATGCAATACAGAGGAACTTAAAGGTAGTCTTCTTTCATAGTTAGCATTTGCTAGACTCTTACCTAAAGACCTAAAGACCATGTTCAGAATTTATTTCCACAAAATATGAAGAATGTGAATTGGGGAAATGAATTAGATAGTAGATAAATTTTAAATTAAAAAAATGTATACGTGGGATGGTAGTATACACCTGTAATTCCAGCACTTGGGTGACTGAGGCTGGAGGATTGTTTGAGGCCAGCCTGGGCTACATAGTGAGACTCTGTCTAAAAAACAGAAAACAACAAAAAACCCAAAAGCAATAACAAAAACCAAATCAAAACAAAATTAAAAGAAAACAGGTATAGCAGGAAACATTACCAAATTAAAAGATGAAAAATATGGTATTTAATAATTATATGTGCATAGTGTTATTAGATAAAGGATTTTGGGAAAATATCCTCTATTGCCTCAGGGTGGTTTCAAAAAGAGAGAAGCAGAGAAGAAACAAAGGAACAAAATAGAACAAAATAGTATTTGTTTCCTATTTAAATATCTAGTTACATGAAATTTAATTTTTTCTTTTCCTATAGGATCCTAAAACATTAATAGATTGAGGATTTTGTAGAACAGTAATCTGCCATCTTTTTGGCACCAGGGAACAGTTTTGTGGAAGATGATTCTCCATAGACCAAAAGGGGAGTTGGTTTGGGGATGACTCAAGTGCATTACATTTATTGTGTAAATACAGGTAAAGCTTCAGGTGCTTGCCCACTGAGCACAGTGGTACTGGTCCATGGCCTCAGGACTGAGGACTGTTATTGTAGACTTGTTGTTGTTGTTGTTAGGTGCCGTCAAGTTGGTATCCGACTCATAGCAACCCTCATAGGGTTTTCAATGGCTGCCTGTTTCAGGATTGCCTTGGGAGTGGATTGCCAGGTCCTTCTCCCATTTTTGCGGTGCTGGGAATTGAACTCGGGACCTCAGAGACTGCAGTGCAGCGCTCTACCCACTGAGCTAAATCCCAGCCCAATTTATTGTAGACTATCCTTCCCTAAACCCTTAGTTAGCAGCATACAAGGTGCTACTTCTATCCATGGATGATTCCAAAACATTTCTACTTTAAAAGAAGAGCTTTGACTTTATTTCCTTAAAAATCACAGATGATGTTTCCTTATTGACTTTGAACTATGTTCTGGGCATTTTTTCTAAGGCTTTATATTCTACTGTCACAACAGTGCAATGAGCTAGGTATTGTTAAATCTATTTACTGAAGAATTAATTCAGGTTTGAGCATTTAAGCATCTTGCCCCATGTCACTCACAGATTAAAGAGACCAAGCTAAAAGCCACTGAACACCATTCCTTTCAAGCCCATGATTTCTGCAGAACTTGTAGCTTGTGCACATATCTTCCCTTCTGAGCTTCATCAAGAAGGCAAGGAGTGTAGAGATTTGCCACATCACATACATAGGTCTTTAGAATACAGCAATCCAAATGTCTTTGAAATTAGAATCTCTAAAAAAAAAGTTTCACAAACTAGTCAAGGGTTCTGAGTCACTATTCAAATTCTAGCAATAACTTCTTAAAAATATATCCTTTAGGTAGGATGAGTAGGAAATGAAATATTTATGCTGATAAAGTTACTTGCAAATGCTGAGGCACTAAGCACAGAGAATTTCAATTACCTGACCCAAGAGGGGCTAACAATATTTGAATATTTAAGAAAAGGTCTATGTACCTCCAAGTAATAAAATATTGTTTTCTGAGATTGAAGTCTCCAAGGCAAATCCCAATTTAGCCTTACAAAATAAATGAGGAAAATAAGACAGAACTTGGTAAGGTATTGTCTGTAGATCCAAATGTCAGAGAACTTGAAATATCTATGAAGGTACATTTGAAACCAATGGTGCATATAGACGAAACTTTTAAATGTCAGTCTTGCAAGAAATGTGAGTGGGATGAGATAACAGAAGCTTATTCATATTTAGGAATGTACTAGCTCATAGTTCAAATAAGTTGTGCTCTTCTAAAGAATCATTTATTTTTCTCAAAAATATAGTAAGCCAATAAACTAAAGAAAACTGCACGTTTGTGGATGACTGAATTGGGGACCTGAGGAAAGTGTTGAAAAGTTATTGATTGCAGCAAATACTCATTACATTGCTTCATTGTTTACTGTTTTGTTTAAATTTTATCTTAATCATTTTATTTTTATTAGTATACAATGTAATGTGCTTCATTATGGCATTTTCATATAATTATATCATGCACTTTGCTCTTATTTTTTTTTTTCCAGTACTGTATGGTTGGACCCAGAGTCTTACCCATGGTAGGAAAGTGCTCAACCACTGAGCTGAAGCCCCACCTTCCTTTTTATTATTTTATTTTGAGGTGGGTTCACTCAACTACACAGCTTGCTTCTGGCCTTGAACTTGCAATTCTCCTGCTTCAGCCTCCTGAGTTGCTGGGATTATGGTATGTGCCATGGCACCTGGTTTAGGCTTCATTCTTGATGGCTATAGACATCAGCTCAAGTCTGAGCCCTTCAAAAACATGAAAGTACATTTAATAGAGGCTCGTCATGGATTTTCTTGCCATTTCTTCATTAATAGACTCTTACCATGTTTCTTTATTTTCCAGATATATTTAGTTTTCCTTTGGTCTCTTTTATCCTTCCCAGTTTTTTCCCAAAATTAAGTCATTCTCATTTCATTTACTGAATGCAAATATCTCATCTCAGGGTCAAGAACAAAAGCTTTCTACAGCATAGCCTTTGTGTCCCACAAGGTGAATGACCATGTGGACCTGGAGCCCAAGCTACATTCTAAGTATTTGTCAATTAGGTCATCCACATCTCTCTCACAAGAGACTCCAATTGCTGACAAATTCAGGCTTGCATGGACTTGTAGAATCCCCCAACATTCCTGAATAATTTCTTTCCATTTTTCTGATTTATTCTGTTAATTATCTTATAGCTTCTAATGCCAGTTTCATGCTATTTAATGGGAGATACAAAACCACCATAGGCATTGATATGGGACTGTTCCCAGTAGAAGTGCTCTGCCCTCCATTATTTTGTGTTCTCATTTGCATTTGTGGGTGTTTACATATGTCCTAGAATTTAGGCATTGATACACAGATTGAAACTGAGAAAAAAATGTTAGACAGAATCCAGAATATATGTTTAACTTGGCACCAGCTAAGCAGTATGTAAGTAGTTCTACACACATGTGAGCACACACACACATTTATTTAAGGTGACAATTACAGAAATCTTTCCACACTTTTTCCATATATCTCTCACTATACCTACACATCCAATAAATACATTGCATTTAGGTGAATGTCATCCACTTCAGGTTTTTCACATGCCTTAATATTCTCCACAGTGTTCACAGTAATGTGCCATTACCAATAGCACAATCCCACATACACATGTGCACACAAATGAACTCTCCACAATACACAGGTCTTCCTATCAAAGATCATTCTCCTCTGTCCTGAAATGACCTCCCATATCTCTTGTCCCTGTAGCATACATTTTCACTTCTTTACAGGATCTCAGGTCAACAAAACAATGAAATAAAATATTTTTATAAGGTGCTAAAGATTTAATTATTTTAAAGGGCATATTAGTATTTTAAAAGTGGCTTTTGTATAGATACACCATGTTTTAAAGAGTCAGTCTTGACTCATAGAATTTCAGGCAAAGAGACACATTACAAAGAAGATATCTGCAAGTATAGAGGCCTTCATCTCCTATAATATTTTCCAATGCCATAAGTTAAAATAACCCCTGTATAGATTGGCAATATGTTTTCTGCAGTGCTTGACCTAGGAAAATTATGAGAAGAAAAAATATACAGTCAGATGAAGAAATAGAGTGGACCTCATGTTATGAAGAATAGTGGGATCCATGGTTAGTTTGAATACTAACTTGACAATTCCAGAATAACACTTAAGTTTTCTCAATATCAACCTGTCCATGTACAAATTAAGTTTCTTGAGATTAAATAATTCTATAATGTTATGTTCTTAGAACAAGGGCATGGAAGAAAAAATTAAAAACTAGAATGAGAGAAATTCCTATAAGAAATGTAATTAAGCTACATTTAGAAGTGGAAGACAAATAAAAATGTATGTAGCTTCACAGAATCTATGAACTTCAAATGAACATGTTTGTAATTTGTCAATTGAGTTCTAAAGAAGAGAAGGTACAAGTGACCATTAATACATTAATAGAAACCTTAGAGATGAAATCTGAAATCTGATCATTACTACTTCTAAATCTAATTTGACATTTCTCATAAGCCAGTCTATTTCTTTAAAAAATGAGCCTTAAAATAATCTGAAAATTTTGAAGTTCAAATAGCTCATTGGCTTACAAAAAGAAGTATCTTTTAAAAAAACTTTTATTTGTGATTATACAGGCATAATGTTTCAGTTTGTTACCATTTCTGTGCTGTATCTCCAGTCAAGGCCTAGATGCAAAGAAATGCTTAAATGAAAATCAGAGGCCAGGTTTGGCAGTGCACACCTGTAATCTCCATGAATCTGGAGGCAGAGGCAAGACTGACAAAATTTTGAGACCAGAGGCAGCCTGTGTGCTGGGGAACCGACTTTAATCAGCACAAAAACATTGTGAGTATACAAAACATTTTCCACCTTCCTGAGAATCTTTAAGACAAAAGGAGAGATGGTAGGATCCAAGTAAAATTAAGTCTTCACGTTTTCATTTCTAAAATAAGATCTTTTCAGATGAAAAGTTACTTAATACCTATGCCACATTGCAAAAACAATACAGAGGTCTTGTTTTCCTCTGAGAAAGGAAGTGTGGGATAATCAAAGTGGGAGGTAATTCTGTTTATGTTACTTGAAGAGTATTTTGGGACTTGAAGAACTTTTCATTATAAGATTCTTTAAAGGAGAATGAGGAACAGGTCCTAATCTTTTTCTGTACTCAAACTGGACAGGAAAATTTAATTTTCCAGAGTTATCAATATGACAACTTCTAGAAGAGAATTAAATTCCAAAAATGGATTATTTTACTTGAATGAAGACCTTGAGATAAGGGGAAGGAATTGATAATACTTATTTTCAAGGTCCATCCTACGCCAACGTATAAATCAATTTTGTCAGGACCTTTCCCATCCCCCTGTTCAATTTTCTAAAGGATTCTTTGTCATATATAGTCTATCTTTCTGTGTGGTTTGTTACTGTAGATATCATTATAACCCGAATGTACTAAAATGTATAGCCATTCTATTAGAAGACCTTGAAGACCTCTTTCAAGGTTGAGAGAGAGATGTTTTGAAAAGAGATGTTATTAGTTGCTGTCAAGTCAGTTCCAACTCATGTTGACAATATGTACAACAGAATGAAACATTCCTTGATTCCATGCCTGGCACTTGATCTTTCTTATGTTTAAGCCAATTGTTGCAGACAATGTGTCAGCCCATCTAGTTGAGGGTCTTCCTTTTTTTCATTGAATCTTTAGAATAGTTATCATGTATTGTATGCTCAGTTCTAGACATTATACCAGGTATTTTATATAATTAATATTCTCATCAAAATTTAAGGGTTTTACATTTCCACTGTAAAGATAAGAGCTGTGGCACTGTGCCTCTGATCTTGTCAGATATCTGAAGCTAAGCAGGATCAGACCTGGTTAATACTTGGATGGGAGACCACCTGGGAATGCCAGATGCTGTAGTCTTGGGAGAAGGACCTGGCAACCAACTCCTAGAAAACAACCAGCCAATGAAAACCCTATGAATAGCAGAGAAGCACTAACAATATTGTTTTGCCTGTTGTGTGTAGGGTTGCTATGAGTTGGACACCAACTTGATGGCACCTAACAACAACAATAACACTCTTTTTCCTGGAATAATTTTTAAAAATGTTAAAGTAGAAATAGTTACCAATGCCTATCTCATTCCAAACTTTACTATTTATTGTGTTTTCCTCCCTTCTGTGTGATACTCCACTGCATACCTCTTTTGCCTATAAACTAAAGACAATTGTCTCTAACTTAAGACTTAACATTTGCTTCTCCTATCCTGGACTTGTGGCTAGGGGAAGAGGATGAAATACAAGAAGGAAGATAAATAGGAGGTGCTTACCTATAGCTCAAGACTAGCAATCATTTCCGCCTTTTCTGGTATCAATTCAAATTCTACATCTACTTCAAGCTTCAAGACTTCCAAGCTGGCCCCACCCTATCCATCCAACGTATTTGGACTCTCCAATCAGGTGAATTTCCTCATGCCCTTCCATGCCACATGGTATATTTATTTGTATGATGAAAACTTAGGCTACTGTCCCCATTTAAAATTCTCTTCCTTCTCTTGCCACTTACCAGCTTATTCAAGTTCTACTCTGGATGTGAGATCAATCTGGCTGCAGCATCTGTTACTCCACTGATTACCAGGGCTGATTTAGGTGATCTGGCAGGCTAGGTAGGTGTTTCCTTCCTACCACACTGCTCCACATACATCCCTCCCGAAGGTGCATGCTGGGTTGAAGAGGACAACTAATCCCAATAGAAGGGACTGCTCCTTAATCAAGGGAATAGAAGTAGGTGTGCTCCCTTACTAGAATCTCCAAACAAGCTCTCAAATTTTACTCAATTCTTGGGACCAATTCTTGCCTCCAAACCTTCTTTCTTGAAGCTTTTTCAAACTCTTTCAGAATATCTTGATCTATCTCTTCTTTCTGCTTCTGCAAAAGTCATTGGCAGATACACTATTTTAAAAATCATTTCTAAATTGTTTCTTATCTTTCATTCTCAATGAAACAGTAAGTAAGAAGTGAATAAAATGCTAGGCCACATGTCAATAAAAATAAAAATCTATTGTGTGAGTGGTTATGTTATGCAAAGCCTTTGACTGTGTATTCCAATGTTTTTTGGATAACATTGCAAAGAATGGGAAAACTAGAGCACTTAATTGTCCTTATGAGGAATCTGTACATGGACCAAGAGGCAATCACTCAAACAGAACAAGTAAACACTGCCTAAAGTCAGGACAGGTGCACAGGAGAGGTGTGTCCTTTTACCTTACCTATTCAATTTCTATTCTGAGCAAATAATCTAAGAAGCTGAATTTTATGAAGACAAACATAGTGTCAGGATTGGAGGAAGGCTCATTAACAACCTGTGCTATTCATATAACACAACTTTAGTTGCTGAAAGTGCAGAGGGTTTGAAACATTTACTGAAGATCAATGAACATAGCATTCAATATGGATTTTACCTCAACATCAAGGAAACAAAAATTCTAACAACTGGGTCAGTAAACAACTTCATGACAAATGGAGAAATGATTGAGGTTGTCCAAAATTTTGCTTTACTTTGTTCTACAATTAGCACCTACAGAAGCAGAAGTGTAGAAGTGGAGACACTTTGCTTTGGGGAAAGCTGTTGCAAAGGACCTCTTTATAGTGTTGAAAACTAAAGATGTCACGCTGAAGATGAAGATGCAATTGACTCATGTCATGGTATTTTCAGTAGCATCATACACTTGTGAAAGCTGGATGTTGAATAAGGGAGACAGGAGAAGAAATGATGCTTTTGGATTACAGTGCTGCAGATGAATATTGAATATACCATGGACTGCCAAAAGAATCAACAGATCTGTCCTAAAAGAAGTACAACTAGAGTGTTCCATGAAAGCAAGGATGGCTAGACTGTGTCTGATGTAATTTGGACATCTTGTCAGAAAGGACCAATCCCTGAAGGATATCATGTTTGGGAGAGTGGTGCATCCACAAAAAAAAGGAAGACTCTCAACTAGATGAGTTGACACAGTAGCTAGAACAATGGGCTTAAACATAAAAATGATCCTGTGCTTGGCAGTGTCAGAGAGTGTTTTATTCTGTTGTACATAGGGTCACTATGAATCAAATCTGATTTGATGGTACCTAATAACAACAACATTTGAGAGACTGATATAAAAGATGACTAGAAAAAAATCAATCCATTGCTAATGTAATCTTATACTTTAAATATATCAGTGTCAAGAATACATTTTTTTTTTGAGCCAAGTGCAGTAATCCCAGAGATTCAGGAGGCAGAGGCAGGAGGATCACAAGTTTGAGGCCAGAGGCAGTCTGTGTAATTTAGTGAGACCCTGTCTCAAAAAGTAAAAAATGGGCTGGGGGTGCAGCTCAGTGGTCCAGCACTTGCAAAGCATGCAAACACAAGGCCCTGGGTTCAACCCCAAGTACTGCAAACAAACAAACAAAAAAGAATGCAAAACAGACCAAAAATTTTTCAATAAGCTTTTTCTAAAAAAATTATAGGACATTGTGTTTGTATGAGGTAAGCTCGGTAGAAAATTCTGGAACTCATTCTCTGTAAGGGCAAGCTTTTGAATTTTCAGTGTTACCTCCAACCGTTGCTATAAGTTACTGTAAATTTCTTGAAAATTGAATATAAGACACTTATCACAGTTTCTTAAACTTAGAAATCCCAGTCAAGAAAGAAACAAAGTTTTTAAAAAATATTTTTTGGAGAGAAGCCTTAGTTTTTCACCATACTCTTATATGTATTTGGTGAATACGTCACCTCAGAAAAAACTCCAAAGAGTAAATGTCAGCCTGGAATGTTGCAGAACTAGCAGAGAGTCTGCAGCTAAATCTATTCCCTTAGAAAAGACCCTAATTGAAAAACCTGCAATAAGTCACTACTCCTTGCCTAGCCTATATTTGTATAGAGAGCACAAATTTATGGGCAAACATTTCTGACTTTTTGATAAAAACTATCTTGACATTTTAAATTCATTTCAATTAAATCCATATGATTACTGGAAATTTTAAGCTTGTTATCATCCTTCCCTGTTAGCTTAACATCTCGCACCTACTTTCTCTTGTAGATGTACAGGACTTAACTAAGTAGGAATTCTGGAGTCAAGGAGAGCTAACTCAGACAAATTTCAATGTTCTCTTTCCTGTCTTTCAAACATTCTCCACTTTATCCAGAAAGAAAACAGAGAAAGGGAATAGATCACTTTGAGTTCAATAGCCCAAGTTCTCTCTAACTCCTCTGTCTAAAGAAACAAAGCAGTCCTTGTAGACTTTTGTGGTTTCCACCACTTAAAGGCTGTTGGAGGTGTCAATATGCATGAAGCATATTGAAGAATGCCTGGCTCTGACAGAGAGTGGGTAGGCCCTGTGTAAGCAACATATATACTCATTTTTAAATTCCAGTGCATCTCCCTCAGTGATTATAATAATGCCTGGTACCCAAGAGATGCTTAGCACAGGCTGGTTAGACTGACACTACAGCCAGTATTCTGGAAAAAAATTTCAAGATACCACATAAAAGAAAATATTTTGTATTTATACCTAATTTTTGGATGGAAAATTTCAAAAGGGCTTTAAAACATTCTAGTGTATATCTGTAAGCACTTGTTCCTTTGGATAGCAGTATTTGTTAACATTTATATAGTTTGGACAACTAATAGTTTGTTAGGTGCTGTCAAGTTGCATCTGACTCATAATGAAGCTAGCTAGGTACAACAGAATGAAATTACCCAACACAGTGCCATGCACGTGATCATTTTATGTTTGAGCTCAGTATTGCAGCTTGTGTTTCTTCTTGTTTTGAGTCATACTATATCAGCAAGTAGAGGTCTCAGGAACTTTACTCCATTCCCATTATGGTTGATACTACTTTAAGTAAGCAACTCTTCCTCAGTCGTTTCTTGAATGCCTTGCAGCCTGGGGTGGGGAAAATGCTCATTTTCCAGCACTATATTTGACAGTGCTTCTCTGTTATTCATAGGGTTTTCTGTGGCTAATTGTTTCTGAAGTGGGCTGCCAGGTCTTTCTCTCTAGTCTTCCCTAGTCTGGAAACTCAACTGAAACTTGTGTACCATGGGTGCCCCTGCTGGTATCTGAGACACCCGTGGCATAGCTTTCAGCATCACAGCATCATGCAAGCCTCCACAGCATAATCTGACAGACATGTGGGAGATTTATATACTAGAGGTGATATTAGCAGTAAAGCAACAATAATACCTCCACAGTTAAGCATTTAGCTAACATTCACACAATGTATTAATTCATGAGAGTTCACTAAGGATGTCTTTGTAAGTTATCCTTGCTTAAAAACATTGAGGCAGAACATCAAAATAATCTGTAGAATGCTATTTTGGTTTGCCATTTGTGCTTAGTTAACTATGAATGTCATCCTATCCCTTCCCCAAATCTATTAATTTCTATGCCCAAAGAAACAAAAAATGTGCTTGCTCAATTGTAAAGATCAATTAGATTAAGTAGAAATGTTAAGCTAGATATGGTCACATCTCCATGTGGCTGTGTCTACCTTTATACACTTTCTCAATAGCGAGCAGGAAGATTGATGTAGTTCAGATATGTCATGTTTTGCTATGATACTTTCATCAAAGAAACAAGTTCCAGTGTTCTACAATTACGTGTAACCAGGAGATACCTGACCCTGTGGGACTGAGGGCCATTGGAGAGTATTGCAATTGTCTATTTTCCATTTTTTCTTTGTATCAGGAGAGATGTTTCACTAGCCCTATTCTTGTCCCTATCATATTTTGAAAACTAAGGAAACAACCATAATTCCCTTAAATTTTGCTCTATGAAAGGCCTACAGAAAAATCTGGATTAAAATGAAATTCGTGATTTTGTATCTTTCTTCTTGCATTCAATGTTCTTCAATGCTTTAAATCACTAACCTTACTTCAAACCCAGTCCAATTCAGGCGCAACATCTAATTTCTGATTTGCTTTCAAATTTCAGGGAACATCCTCAGAAGTGAATCTTAAAGGATTCCGAAAAGCAGATAAAAGTTAGCTTTCAAACTTACAAGTTTTATTTCAAGAATCTAGTTTAATTCTCTGCACAGCCCTTCCTTATGCGCCTCACTCAAAAGAGAATCAAAGGAGGGATGCATGGAGTGCACAGCTCACCCCTTTGATGACCTCTGTCACTTTTCCAGGTCTTCTTAGTGAATTTCTAGTAAATACTTTCTTAAATTTGGAGGTGGTACACAATGTCGTCCTCAGAAAATATTTACTCGTGTTCTGAACATTTGGATATTGTTCTATCTTGTATGGTGGATGATATTGGATGGCTTAAAATGTGAATGTTTTATACAAAATTTGTGTCATGAAGAAAAACTTTGTCTATATTAGTTACATTGAATCATTGTGAAAACCTTTTCTAATACTATTTTAAAATGAAAACCAGGTGTTCAGCTCAGGAGTGTACAAAACTATAATTATCACTTATCAATCAGAAATCATTACTGGAAAACAATCAATTTACTAAGTGGACAAAAATTTGCCTATTTTCTAATACTAGGAATTATGCCATTCACTTAGTGTGTAAAGAGGAAAGTAACATATTTTTCACTCATATTTTCAAGATGTTGGTCACAGGAAGATTAGACTAAATTTGAAGCCATAAGTTTTATCAGACTTTTTTTTTCAAATACCCACCAAATAGAACACCTAAAATTAAAATCTAAGTGTCCTTCATGAAGGAGTAAATTTTTTCTCCTCCCTAGCATAATTAAAGTTCATGAATCATTTTTAATGGTACTTTTCCCAAGCTCTAAATGAATGTGTCCACTCTTTGGATCTTGTTCTTTGTTAAATTATGACCGTTATTAAAAACAGATTTTAATCATTTTACCTTTATTACTCATATGTCTATACAAAGAAATTGACAGATGAGTTCATATACTGTCGTCATAAAATCCTTCCTGAGAACATTTTTATTTGATTCCCAAATTGATTCCAGAAAAGATCATATAGGTAAAAATTTATTGATATAGCAAAATTTTCTGTATTAGTATTGAACTAATAAAGAGTTTTATTTGTATCTAATTTAGTCTAAGTTAACACAAATCAGTGAAAGTGTTAAAAATATTTGAGAGAAGTAACTGGGGTTAAATGAACCTTTATCTATACTTGTGTTACAAGCAATATGCTACTTACAGTCTTTCAGCATTTATTTCTTAAGGTTTTTCCACTTATGTCCTTTTTAATTACTCTTAATTTTTTCCAATAATATTCTAAATTTAAAAAGAAATGAGTAATTGGCCAATACTTTGTATTATAGATAATCATATTAAAATTATTGTATATGACAGGCATTTCCATGGGACCTCATTGTAAAACTATTTTAATAATGCACAGTACTCAATGGAATATAATACTAAATTGAGTCACACCCAAGAGAGGGCTCAGTTACTAAAATATACTGAAGATATTAATATAAGCCTATTTCTAGTTGAAGTTAACTACATGTCCTAGAACTTTCTAATATAACTACATAGAAAATGTTCTTCACTGAACCACCCTTTGAGCTTTGTGACTAAGAATATCTAATTTAATACTCAAACACTGGCTATAGAGCAAATTTGTTTTTCCTTCCAGTGGGAGACAAGAGGAAAGCCATGTAATATGGACAAATATTAGAATTCCCGGTGTGTTTATATAGGGTGAGGAAGCCTTGGAAGGTGCTTTAATGAGGTCAGGGTATACAGGAGAGATGGGCTGGTGACCTTTAACAAAATGACTAGTGCTATATTTTCATAAATATTTTAGATCTTTATATTTATGTATCAATACTCCCCTAGTCGAGTGAAGAAGGGCTTATTTCCCCTTGGGTTACTGTTCAGTAACCAAAAGTGTATTTCTTACTTTTGACATCTCAATTGACATGGGTTTTACTGATATTAATTTTTTTTTGTCACAAGGGTAGAGTAAAAGTCTTCTCACATCTGTTCTCCACGTCCATGGGTGCTTGTTTCTTGCACATTACCAAGTGTACAACACCAGGACCAACTTTATTCATGTGCCCATGTCTAGATATGGTATAAATTTAAATACTCAGGCATTCTTCTCTTGCCTTATCCATATCTTTTCACACTTTAATATCAAGTTAGACCTTTGGCAAAAGAGGCAATTCTGTAATATCATTAGAGAAAAAATATGCAGAGCAGACATCTTTAGAACAAGTTGTTGTTGTTGTTGTTAGGTGTTGTTGAGTTGGTATCCGACTCATAGTGACCCTCATAGGGTTTTCAATGGCTGACTGTTTCGGGATTGCCTTAGGAGTGGATTGCCAGGTCCTTCTCCCATTTTTGCAGTGCTGGGAATTGAACTTGGGACCTCAGAGACTACAGCACAACACTCTACCAACTGAGCTAAATCCCAGCCCCTAGAACAAGTACATTGACCCAAATTTATTCTATGGTGAAAATAAAAGAAAAGACATCCTTTCCAGAAGGCAGAATTTTGAAACAGAGTGCCTGAGGGTGATGGGTATTTGAAATGGAGTAGTGAGCAGATAAACACAAGGGAGGAGATATAAAGGAACATTAAGTATAACAATTAAGTTGCACAAACAAGTTTCAACATAGCACATAACAAATGTTATACTTAGAGTCTTTAGCTTCTCTGGAGCTGGGATAACTCTGTGTTCTAAGAAATGATTACAAGGAATATCTTCACTTAGTTATTTCTTTTTGAGAAACCTTGAATTAGATATTATTGAAAGTACAGAAGAAAAAACACATTCTCTGATCTTGAGAGTTTTAAAATCTTGTTAAGAGTCACCTGAATGACTGAAGTCTAAAAAATAGCAATAGAAAATACTACTAGGTCATTATGCTCTATGCAGAGAACAGAGTTATTTGCTTTCTGCCTCCATTAACTCTCCCTTAACTGCCTGTGAATCAGTGATCAAACACCATGGCCCATAAATGCTAACCATATAAAACATATTTGAGAGGAAATAACAAGTATGAATATTTTAAAAGCAGAATTCAGATGCCTAGTGAATCATTACGAATGAAATATAAATGTATTAAAATAAATTATGAGAAGAAAACCTATCATGACTTTGATCACTTTGGGCATCAATGTTGGCTATACAGAAACATACACTATTTTAACAGACAATTATTTAAAGAACTGATCAGAATACATTAGTATTAACTATAGTCACATTTCTGTGTAAGATGCCACATTAGAAGCTATCTCTATGTGATGCAAGGAAGAAAGAGTCAGGATAAGAAAGGATAGACTCTGTTCCAAAGAAATTAGAATAGCAGAGAAAAATCAGAAAAGAGGTGATACGATAGTTTCAAACCATAGAGAGAAGGGCTATGCACTGAGAAGGAGTGAGCAGTGTTTTCCCAAAAAGGGATAGGAAACAGATGTCTCATTCAAAAGATGGTGCTGGTGAAGAGACAGGCAGTCCCGATAGACAAACCTATAGTCCTTGAAACATTTAAATCTATTCAGGGGATTTAGTGAAAAAGTGGCTCTTTCTGCTTAAGGGTTAGCATTGGAGAGCAGAAACATTTTGTTACTCTCTCTGTTTTGGACCTGCAGACACACCACTGTGATGTCCAATCCCATCAGATCTCGGAAGCGATGTACGGTCAAGCCTGGTTAGTACTTGGATGGGAGACTGCCTGGGAACACCAGGTTCTATAGGCTGGGAGAAGGACCCAGCAACACACTCCCAAAAAACCAATCTGCTATTGAAAACCCTACAGCAGAGAAGCAGCAACAATACCCTTTCACCTGTTGTACATAGAGTCGCTATGAGTCGGACTCTAGGACTCACCAGCACCTAACAACAACAACAATAACTATGTTGCGGAGGGCTGTGACCAGGTGCCAACTTGAGAGGGAACCTATTGTCTGAGACTGTTGTGTTCTGGAGACCTTGAAAACAAGGAAAAATCACAGGTCAGAGAGCCTAGAGGCAACCTGCTACAACCCCAGAGTGAGAAACAGCTATAGTAATGACACACGGAGAAGTTCATGTAGCATGAAGGTAGGGTAAGGTAGATGATAGTTCTACTCTTTGTGAAAGGAGCCAACCCTATTTCCTGAGGGGAACTGTAGAGACTGGCAATCCCCAGCCAAGGTCACTAGGCATCTTCATTGCTGGAGCCAAGTATATGCTACAAGTTTGCAGCCCATATAACTCAGAATTCTGAAGGTCAATGACAGCAGCCTCCTCCAGCCTTTTGAATGTTCAGTGTTGGGCAGGTTTGGAAGTCACTGAGATGGATAATTCTATACAGATACCAGTGCTCTGTTTGCTTTTCCCACTCTCCAGAGCATTCCCGAGACATCCCTTAGATTATACATTAACTACCCCAGGAGGAATAATTGGGAAAGTCTCAGGCATGTGTGTGAATCTGCCCAGCCCATAGGAAGCAACACTAACTGGCCCAGAAGAGGATCCAGGTAGCCAAGAAAAGTGGTTCCTATAGTGAAGGTAGCCCTGCCAGACATCTACCCTTGATTAGTTCAGGCTCACCACCTATATAAACTGACAGAAAAGATAAAAGATTCCAATTTCAACTGATCATTACCTCCACCTAGAGAACTCCAACATCAGAGAACACATAAAGAAGTTGCTACAGTGCTTTGTCATTTTTTAATTATATTTTCATTTTTTTCATTTTTACTTTTCTATTTTTAGCACATTTATATATTTAACACAATTTTTCTACATTATTGTTGCTATTTTCTGTTTTGTGGTGATTGCTGTTATAGTACTTCACTTTAATTGATTTTCTTCTCTTTTTTATTTGCAGTAATGGGGGTTGAACCCAGGGCCTTGCACTTGCATGCTCTGCAAGTGCTGGACCACTGAGCTGCACCCCCAGCCCATTTTTTTTTTAACTTTTTGAGACAGGGTCTCACTAAGTTACACAGACTGCCTCTGGTCTCGAACTTGCAATCCTCCTGCCTCTGCCTCCCGAGCTGCTGGGATTACAGGTGTGTGCCACCATGCCAAGCTCCTGGCTTTAATTGATTTTAAATGTATTTCTACATCTAATTTGGTTTGGTACTGTAACTGTGCTCTTGGTTCATTTTTTCATCTCTGATGGGTACTAGAGACTGAGCCATTAAGCATAGTTTATCTAAAAAGAAGACCCTCAAAGTAAATCCTGAAGAAACTTCTATCCCATCAGATGTACAAATCATAAGAAAAACAAGAAATAAGAAAAATCAAGGTATGATGACTCGTCCAAAAGAGCATAACTCCCCAAAAAGTGAAGTTCAAAACGCTGAAACATTTTTTTTGATATGCTGTACAAAGAATTCAAAAGTCTAATCATGAAAATGATCAGTGAATTCCAAGAGAATACTAACAAGCAAATGAATAGACTGAGAAAGTCAATTCAGGTACTAGATTAGAAATTCAGCAAGGAAATTGAAATCATGAAAAAATCCAAACTGAAATATTGGAAATGAAAAACTCACTAAGTCAAATAAAACATACAATGTAAAGTAACACCAGTAAACTATATCAAACAGAAGAAATAATATTGGAGATAGAAGACAAAGTTGAGGAAATACTACACTCAGGCAAAGAGTGAGAGAGCAAGAAAGTGAGAATGAGAGAGAGAGCATGACCACACCTTTCAGGAACTGTGGGAGCCAGACATGGATGGCTCACACCTATAATCCCAGTGATTTAGGCAGCAGAGGCAGAAGGATTCCAAGTTCAAGGCCAGAGGCAGCTTGCATAATTTAGGAAAACCTTGTCTCAAGAAAAAAAGAGTGATAAATGGGCTGGGGTATGGCTTACTGGTAGGGCATTTGCAAAGCATGTGTGAAGGCCTAGGTTCAACTCCCTAGTAACATTAGGAAAAATATAGAAAAGAACTATGAGACATGATGAAGAGACCAAACCTAAGAAGCCTTGGGTAAGGTAGAAGAAAAAGAGCTGAAATTAAAACTAAGGGCATAGAAAACCTATTCAATGATATAATAGTGGAAAACGTCCCAAAGTTAATAGAAAAAAATGAACATTCAAATACAAGAAGCATTAAAAACTCCAAAGATACACAATCAAAAAACAATTCCTCCACATCCTATTATATTTAATAAGATAGGACTACAAAGCAAAGAAACAATTTTACCTTTTTTGTAAAAGCTGCAAGAAAAAAACACCAACTCACTTACAAATGCAAACCCATCAGCATAGCATCACAACTATCACCCATAGCCCTAAAAGCCAGAAAAGCATGGAATGACATATTTTATGCCCTGAAAATAAATAACTGCATACCACGATTATTGTATGTGTAAGGTTATCCTTTAAAATCAATGGATTAATAGACTTTCCAAGATAAATATAAATTTAAACAATTCATGGCCACTAAGCCAGCATGGCAGAAGAAACTTAAAAGACTCCTTCATGCAGAGAGAGAAATAAAGGCACAATTTCAGGGGATCAGTAAAGAATAAATCCCCTTAGAGGAATACATGAACAAATGAGAACTAGGAAGGAAGCAATTTTGTCCAATTTAGTAAACAAGCAAATCTCTAATAATCAGAGGAGAAAGATAGACTAAAACTCCAACCAACTAGAAAAATAATCATCAAAATTATAAGATACACCAAATTTCTCTCAATGATAACCCTAAATGTAAATGATCTTAATGCTCCAGTTAAAAGATGCAGACTACCTGACTGGATTCAAAAAACAAGACCCAACTATCTGTTTTCTCCAAGATACATATGTCAGTGGAAAAGACACACAGAGACTGAAAATGAAAGGATGGAAAACAATTGAGCATGAAGAAGCCAAAAAGGGCATGTGTTACTATATTAATATCTGACAAAGTATACTTCATCCTAAAATTAATCAAGATTAGCCAAAGAGATGATGAAAGTCACTACATATTAATAAGGGAACAAACCATTGAGAAGACAATAGCAACTGTAAATATATATGAACCAAACATTTGTGCACCTACTTTCATAAAAGAAACACTACTGGACATAAAGGGACAGATAGGTCCACATAAAATGATGATAATGGGATGACTTCAATAGCCCATTCTCATCAATAGATCATGCAAACAAAAAATCAACAAGGAAGCCTCAGAGTTAAACAGCAGCATCAATCAAATGGGTTTAACAGGCATTTACAGAATATTTCATCCAGTGTCTGCAGAATATACATTTTTCTCAGAAGCATATGAAAATTTTTCTAACATAGACACTTTATATTACAAAGCACCTCTTAACAAATACAGAAAATTGAAATCATAATGAAATAAAACTAGAAATAAACAGCAAGAGAAATAAGAATTATATAAATACATGGGGAATGAACAATATTCTCTTGAATGATCAGTGGGTCAATGAAGAAATCATAGAGGAAATTTAGAAATTCCTAGAATCAAATAAAAATGAAATGTCAATGTACCAGAAACTTTGGGACACAATAAAAGCAGTTTTACAGGGAATTTTATAACTATGAGTGGTTTGTCATCATCATTGTTAGGGGCTGTTGACTCAGATCTGACTCACAGTGACCTTATTACAACAGGATGAAACACTCTCTGATATTGTGCCATACCCGGCACTGTGTCAATGCATCTATGAGTGCTTAGATTAATAAAAATCAGAGAAAACTGAAATAAATGACTTAATAAAACACCATAAGGCATTAGAAGAAACAAGAATAAGCAAATTCAAAATTAGCAGATGGAAAGCAATAATAAAATTGGGACAGAAGTTAATGAAATGGACACTAAAAGAATGAATCAAGGAAACAACAAATTGGCTCTTTGAAAAGATAAACAAGTTTAACAAACCCTTAGCCAAAGTAATAAAAAGAGACAGAATATTCAAGTAAAATTAGAGATGCAAAAGGAGTCATTACAAGAGATTTCAATGAAATACAGAGGATCATTAGGAAATATTCCGAGAACTTATATTCCAAAAAAAGGGAAAAATTTAGAAGAAATGAATAAATTCATTAACAGATATGGCATGCCAAAATTAAATCAAGAGTACATAAATAACTTAAAGCTGACCTATGAAGAGCAATGAAATTGAAATAATAATAGTATCCCAACAAAGGAAAGCCCAAGAGTTGAAGGATTCACAGCTGATTTCAACCAAGCCTTTAAAGAATGAACACATATGGTCCAATTATTCTATAAAATAGCAAGGGAAGGAGTGCTTCCCAATTTCATTCTATGAAGTCAGTACCACCTTGGTATCAGAACCAGATAAGTACACTACCAAAAAAAATAATGAAAGAAAACTATAGGCCAAATTTCCTGATGAACATAGATGCAAAAGTTCTAAATAAAGTACAGTAGTACCTTGGTACTCAACCAGAAATCTATTATGGAATTTTGGTTGAATGCCAATCAGGTTGAGTATTGAGCACTTTTTCCCTGTAAGAAATAATGTAAGTGCATTTATTATTCATGGAACCATACTGAATGACTAATTCAGGCACATATATACCATGCACAGAGTTAGTGATAAATTCTTTTTTAAATTCAATTGTTCTTACTGTTTTCATCTTTCCCTCACTTTTAGCTCTGGAAAGTTTCTTGGGTGTCTTAACAACCATATGGTATGCGCGTGTGTGTGTGTGTGTGTGTGTGTGTGTGTGTGTGTGTATGTGTATGTAAAAAATACCCCACTAGATCTTAAACGCAACACCGGGACAGATATTTATTGCTTGAAATTGTTGCATGAAGTGGTGCTTTCTTGTTTCACCTGGAAGCATCACAGGTAAGTGTGGCATCTCATGCAGGCTTCAGCATGGTTGTCAAGTGCCAAGCAAGTGGTAAGCACTGAACCAGAATTTTCTCAAAAATATTAGTCGACTGAAACCTTTAAGTGCAGAGCAATTCAAGTATCAAGGTAACACTGTAATTCCAAAATGAATCCAGCAGCACATTAAAAACTTCATACACCATGATTAATTTGATTTCATTCCAAGGATGCAAGGATGATTCAACATACACAAATCAGTAAATGTAATACAACCCATAGGCAGCCTAAGAGACAGAAATCACATGATCTCAATAGATACAGAAAAGGCCTATCACAAAATTCATCCTTTCATGGTAAAAAGCTCTGAAGAAACTAGCAATAGAAGGAACATATCTCAATAAAGGCTATATATGGCAAATCTAAAGCTAACATTATATCAAAGAGGGAAAAATTGAAAGCTTTTCCTCCAAAATTAGGAATGAGATAAGTGTTTTCACTCTCCATTCTTATTCAAAGCAGTGATTGAAGACTTAGCTAGAGAAATAAGAGAAAGAAATAAAAGAATATATATATATATATATATATATATATATATATATATATATATTCCATATATATATGGAAAAAAGTCTAATTATCCCTGTTTGCAAATGATAAGATCCTATACTTAGAAAACCTTAAAGTCTCCACCAGAAAACTTAGATCTGATGAATATTTTCAGTAAATTTATTGTTGCTGTTGTTAGGTGCCATGGAGTTGAGTCTGACTCATAGCGACACTATATACAATAGAACTAAACACTACCACACTGTGCCATGTGTGGCACTATGTCAGTGTTTCTCTGCTATTCATGGGATTTCCAATGGCTGATAATTTTGGGAGTGAGATATTATGTCCTTCTTCTAAGACCACAACACAATGGTATTCCCAGGTGGTCTCCTGTCCAAGGAGTAATCAGGCCTGACTGTTCTTAGCTTCTGAGCTTTGATGAAATGAGATGCCAAGGTGGTCTGATTGCAGCCTTCAGCAAGGTAGTAGGACAGAAAATCAACATTCAAAAATCATCATTTCTATATGTCAATAATGATCATGCTAAGAAAGAAATCAAGAAAATAACCCCATTCACAGTTGTTGTTGGTAGGTGTTGTTGAGTCAGGTCCAACTCATAGCAACCCTCAAAATGTGTAGGAATAAATCTAACCAAGGAAGTAAAATACTTCTGCAATGAAAACATTAAAACACTGAAGAAAGAAATTCAAGAAGATACTAGAAGATGGAAGGATCTCCCTTGTTCATGGACTAGTAGAATTAATATTGTGAAAATGGTTATATTACCAATAACAATTAATACCTTAAGTGTAAGCCCAATCAAGACTCTAATAATATGCTTTAATGAAGTTGAAAAAATCCAAAAATTAATATGGAAGCACAGAAGACACAAAATGGCCAAAGCAGTCCTGAGTAGAAAAAGCAATGCAGGAGGCATCATCATACCTGATATCAAATTATACTACAGAGCCATACTAACAAAAACAGCATGATACTGGCACAAAAACAGACAAGTAGAGCAATGGAATAGAAGAGAGAACCCAAAAATAAACCCATGCAGCTACAGCCACCTGATGTTCAACAAAGGTGCCAAAAAACATACATTGGAGAAAAGACATCCTATACAGGAAAAGGTGCTGAGCAAACTGGATATTCACATATGGAAGAATAAAATTAGACCCCCATTTCTCACTCTTTACAAAAATCAATTCAAAATGGATCAAAAATATTAAAGTAAAATTGGAAAGTTTGAAACTCCTATAGAAAAACACAGGCACAACTCTTCAAAATATAGGTAAGAATGTTCTAAAAATGATTTTAATAGCCAAGGAAATAGTAACAAGAATTGGCAGATGGGATTTCATGAAATCAAAATTCTTTGTGCACAGCAAAGAAAACAAAGGAACAAGAAAGTTCATGAGTGGGAGAAAATCTTTACCAACTCTACATCTGACAGGGGATTTATATTTACATTATAGAAATAACTTGAAAAAATTAAACACCAAAAAGCCCAAATGATCCAATCAATAAATGGATAATTGAATAGATGCTTCTCAAAAGAAGTAAAATGGTTAATAAATGGGTGAAAAAAATGTTCAACATCCTTAGCTATCAAGGATATGAAAAGTAAAATTACACTGAGATTCTATCTCATCCTAGTCAGGAAGTTAGCATCAACAAAATAAATGGTGGCAATAACAGGGAGGAGAAAGAACATGCATATACTGCTGGTGGGAATGTAAATTAGTACAGCTATTATTTTCTCCAGAAAATTAAAATTAGACCTACCATATGATCCATCTATACCATTCCTGGGTATATACCCAAAGGAATCTGAGTCTTCATACCACAGAGACACTTATTACTTCTGTGTTCATTGCAGCACTGTTTACAATAGCCAAGATATGGAATCAGCCCAAATGTCTGTCAACAAATGAGTATATTAAAGAAGGAGGTAAATACAATGGAATTTTATTCAGCTGTAAAGAAGAATGAAATTTTGTCATTTGCAGGAAAATGGATGGAATAGAAGATCATCATGTTAAGTGAAATAAACAATATTCAAATACCATATGTTCTCATATGTGGAATCTGTATTAAAACAAGAAACTCTACATGTGTGAGATTTGAAAGTAAAAGGGGAATATGTGGAGGGGAAGGGAGCAGTGGGAGGTAAGAGGGAGCAACCAGAGGTAACAAGGGGATAAACGAGCAAAATATACAATATAATTTTATGAAAATGCCATAATAAAACCCATTATATTGTATGTTACCTAAAAGTTAAAAATAATTCAAAAATCAAACATCTGATCCTTTAAA
This sequence comes from Pedetes capensis, assembly GCA_007922755.1. Lineage (NCBI taxonomy): Eukaryota > Metazoa > Chordata > Mammalia > Rodentia > Pedetidae > Pedetes > Pedetes capensis. The sequence goes on along the minus strand of VMDO01014323.1, from coordinate 28,566 downwards.
TAGTACTACTTTCATGAGTTGTAAAAACAAATTCACCGTGATAATTAAAAATAGGTAAATATCTACTAGTGGAGCTGAAATACAGAAATATGAACTACTTTACTCAATATATTATATAAAAATGCCTTCTTCCTGGCTGGGTGTGGTAGCTCACACCTGTGATCTCAGCTATTTGGGAGGCAGAGGGAGGAGATCACAGGTTTCAGACCAGAGGCACCCTGCTTAACTTAGCAAGAACCCATCTCAAGATAAAGAATAAAAAATGGGCTGGGGGTAAGCCCAGTGGTAGAGCACTTTCAAAAGATGTGTGAGACTGTGTTTCAACCCCCAGTACCACAAACAAAACAAAAACGAAAACAAAAAACTTCTTTACTATTTTCAAAATATATCCCCGTTTTAAAAAGAAAACAAAACTTTCTTCTTTTCTGAAATTTATAGTATAACCATCAATGTCTTCATATAAGTTGATCCATTTTAACAATGGCCCAAACTCACTATATCTGACAGATTGTGTGGGGTTATCTCTCACTTCTTAAATTTTCACTTTCACTTTTAACATTTCTGAACTGCCATACTTGAAAAATTGATGCCTTTCTGGTCTCTACGTTAGTCAATGATTATAATAGTCATAACAAGTACTTATTAAGCACTTTTTATGGACTAATGTGTTACACATTTATTTATTTTCCTTCCTTTATTAGCAAATGATGGTGGGGTACAGAATAATACAGCATTGGCTTTTTCCATTAGGCAACCATTATGTCACTTCTGGCTACACTTTCATCAACCCACAAAGTTGATGGAGCCTTATGGCTCATATTTAGTAAAACCCATATATTTTGGTTATATTCCCCTATTTTTCCAATGTACTCATGAAGTTGTGCTGTTACATCGAGAATATCTCTTCCCGCTATATCCCTGTACACTGACTCTCCTCACCATCCCATCTTCCCCAATCTTCACTTCCCTCTGCTAGATCCCTCCCTCCTTCTTTCTACTCTTTATATTGTCATTTCTTCATTAGGTTAATTGTGCATTTTTAGATGTCAATTTAAGTATAGGATTTTTTCTTCTTTTGAGTAAAATGCAGTTCCCAAATATGAGTGAGGACATACAGTATTTCTCTTTTTGAGCTTGTGTTCGTTTGCTTAAGATGATGTTCTCCAATTCCATCCATTTTGCTGCAAATGACATTAATTCATTTTTATTGCTGAGTAGTATTCCATTGTGTATATGTATCATAATATGTTAATCCATTCTTCACTTGATGGGCACCTTGATTGGTTCTATATCCTTGCTATTGTGAAAACTGCTGCATTGAATATGGAGATGCAGGTGTCTCCATGGTATAATGACTTGTCTTTCTTTTGGTATATTCCCAGTAGTGCTACAGCTCGACCAAATTATATATTTATTAATCGTGTATTTTTCACAACAGGAATTTGAAGTATATGTTATTACAATGCTATTTAACAGAACTCAGTTTAAGAGCTGACTAATACTGTTCAAATATAGCCTACTGTTAATATTTTTGATTCCAGAAAACAAGTTCTTAATGATTGCTTTCTACAATCTGTCTTCATAGCTCTTTTTTTTTAATCATGAAGCTACTGTTTTGTCTTGTGATCATTCTAATATTTTATTATGTCATCTACAACTTTCTCATTACCTTACTCTCTGTGGTTTGTCTTAGGCAACACATTATCCCAGTTTCATATTTCCAGTTGTCCACCTAACATCTCTAATAGCCTCTATGTCATATCAGATAAAATGAAAATACATTGTACTGCACTAAATGGAACTAGATTCAAGTCAAGGATTGTGACTCCTTGTTCTGAATTTGTTCTTAACATCTGTACTTGGAAATCCCACTTAAAATCTCTGGTATTACACTCTGTTTATAAAGAGGTGATATTTAACTTGACAATCTTTAAAACTATTTCTAATTTAAAAATCTCATGATTTTTGGTATCAATTTGAACACCTTTCTTCCAAAACATACTTTTCTTTCTAACAACTCGATTTCTCCTATGAAAATTTCCTTCACTTCTATATTATCTTGTACTTGGATCCATCCTCTTATTCTAAAATTCATACAATCATAAAGTTTAATGTTTCTCTGTTGAAATATTTTGCCCTACAGTATGAAGTCTTATTTCTCAGTTGTATCATCTAATCAGGGGGCTTAAAATTAACAAAAATAGTTATGAACCAAATCCTATCACACTGACCATCATGTATATGTAAGTACTAGTTTTCCAACATTGTGAATGTAACAAAAAAGATCAAATTAACAAAACCACTATATTAGGAGAAATAGGCTATGTGTCCATATGTAAGGAGGAATATTGATTTTTGAGCTCCAAAGGAAAGCAACATGAAGTTTCTGTGTTGTTTTTATTTTATTTTTCTAAGCACATGAGCCTTTACACAACAAGGAAAATAAAACAAAGCTGAATGCTGATGTGGGTCCTTGTGAGACTTAATGCAATGGGAGGCTCCCTGATCCATAGTAGAACTAGGAGCTACATAGTCTGTGAGTCAAGGTAGAGTTTGAACTTGAGTGGGGTGAAATATTTCCAGGATCCTGTGGTATCAATTTTTCCTATTTAAGGGCTCCTTTTGGTACAGTCTTTATTTATATTGTGAATGGTGTAGCAGTTAGCGGCAGGCAGGCTGGGATACAAGTAATTCATGTATTCTTTTAACAGAAGACACCAAAAGCCTATTGGACTCTTATATTTTGATTGTAGCATTTATATCAAAGTTAAAATTGCTATATTATAATCAAATTGCATCAGTAAGCTTTGTATATTAAGAATTCTAGACTGCTATTTTTTTAAGGGCCAGTAGGGAAACTAAAGACAAATTGTCTCATTACAAAACACATGTACTTAAGAGTGTTTCTGACACCATGAAGGGGATTACCTTATCCTACCAAGACTGTGGTTTTCCCACAGCATATTTGGAAGTATTTACCCTGACAATTTTAGCCTTATCAACAGATTGGAGTCACTTGCTTAACTGGAATTATTATGCAGAAAGTATTTGAAAAGATTGTCAGAAAAAGAAAAAAATATAGGTCTAAATCCCCCAAATGATCATTTCATTGGCAACATATACAAATACTGCAAGCCACTTGAATCTACAGTTGGGCTTAAGTTAAAGAAAGTTGGTAAAGACACAAGCGATTAAAAACCATACAACTAAAAGATTTAACTGAAGCTAAAAATAATGGAGCTCTTTTTTGGTTAAGCAATTATCAGGTAATTCTCCCCTGTGAGTATTTGGGAAAAAAGACAAGTGCATTTATTTGTTCACAAAACTGAAATTACTTGGTTCAAAGATTTACAAACTCCTGACCACATTTAGCTATCATTTCATTGAATAAAAATGAGGCCTCAAGTGCAAGCAGTATTACTGTGTAATCAAGCAATACACTTTCTTGGCATTAGTAAATTACTACTACACAGTATTAATTTCATGCTTGTCTACTCTGGTAAGCTGTGCATGCTTATAGAGAGTTAGAAAGCAGAGAAGAGTTAGAGCAGGGTCTGAAAGCTTAAAAAAATAGAACGATCAAATAATTGAAAGCATTTAATGCAACTAAAGATTTTTCAAGTTTTCAAACATAACTATATTGGGGTCTTACCTTTAGGTGAAGAAGTTATTAAAAATTTACTGCATATGTGTCATGCATCTTAAAAATGACTGAAACAACTGGTTGAAATGCCTTAAATTGAATTGGAAAGTCTTATAAAAAGCATTAAAGTCAACTTTATTCTGATCATGTTAATTTAATCTAAGCTTTTAAAATTTATTTTATATTAAACCAGTTAATATTGGGAATGTGGAAAAGTGTAACAAGATAGAAACTCATAAAAATTTTGAGTTTAATTTTAAAAATTAATTATTCTGACTTATATTTTTCTCCTTATTCCATTTGTCTATGATTAGTTTTCCTTATTTTTCATTTAGATTCATTGGCATGTAGTGTACAATGTAAGACAGAGGGCTCAGGAAGGTTTTATGCTCTAATAAACTGCTAACTAAAGTGCCAACCCTTACCTCAAGTCATTTTGGCTTTGTGTCGGCATACCTTCTGGGATATTGCCATTTGTTTTGATGTTCCATGTGTGAACAAAGTAACTAGCAGAATGGTCTGTGTATGTGGAAATTTTCCGCAGTTATTACTCTGCCTGTGCCATGGATTCATTTGTAAGTCACTTTCAAATATGTCCTCTGTTCTTCACTAAAATGACCTCGTCCTTAACCCCTGACAGGACCCCAAGACACAAATTGTCTTATTCACACTTCATTATCTTTGTGGATGCCTGTAGCTGTACCAGTGTGGCAACCAATCATGTCAGATCTGGGAAGCTAAGCAGAGTTGGGCCTGGTTAGTACTCGGATGGGAGACTGCAGGGGAACACCAGGTGCTGCAGGCTTGGGAGATGGACCTGGAAACCCACTCCCCAAACCTGACAATCCACCATTGAAAACCCCATGGATAACTGAGAAACAATAGTGTTTCATCTACTGTAGATATGGTTGCTCTGAGTCATACACCGACTCAAGGGTACCTAACAACAATGACAACATCTTTGTGGAAACATTTGGGCCACATATATAACTGAACAAAGAATATCAGTGACTGTGTGTGTGTATGTTCATGCTTGCTTAGCATTTGTGATCTTATATCTACTTCGTGTTATCCACTTCCTATTATTATTTAAAGGGCAAGATAGTTGGACTTATTCCTAGAGTTGAAGCAGATATGGAAGATTAATTCAGATTTGTCAAACATCTGAGAAAATGAATACACTTGTGTCATTGGATACCATGTGTACAGGTGTGTGTGTGTTTTATATTTGTAAAACATCAGTGTAGCTATTTTGTCTTATCTAGAACATGGGGAAGGGTTTGGGAGGAAGTGGGAATTGTAGAATTGTAGACCTGCCAGTCTGGTTCAATGACATAGTTATACCAAATGCCTGATACTGAAATGAGCTGCCTGATGTTTGAGCTTTGTGTTTTAGAAACATAATGATGAAAATAGCTCTATAACAATAACTTTAAAAAAAAAGACAAAATGGATAAAAGTCCAGACTCAGATATAATTTTGTTTATCAATACATTTGTTTATCAATACATTGCTATCAAATTTGTACTAGTTAACAATTTGCTGAAACAATCTAGTAACCCTGCTGGAGCCAAGAAAGTGCTTCCTATAAGAAGTTTCTTGTTTTCCTATGAACCATAGAAGTGCATAATAGAAGAAACATAGAACCCAGTCAGGGTAGCAAGTAAAGAGGAAAGCATGAGAAAAGACCTCTGCCAAGAGTAGAGAAGGGTGGTTGACTGTGGAGCCTGGGAGTTGGGGTCCAGTGAAAAGCAGGGGAAATGGTTGCCAGGAAGGTAGATCAGAGATAACACCAAGAGAGTTATCCACACAGTAAGATGTCCTGTGTTACCAAGACAAGGTATGTGGGAGGGCTGGATAAGCCTAAATCACTTGGAAAGGGTGTGAGTCTAAGGCAGAATGGTCACATAAAATTCTTAGGTTTTGTTTGGTAGTTTTGCCCCAAAGAAGTTTTGAAATGTGGGTCAATTTATCTTGCCTCTATGTCTCAGACTAAAATCTCCCATATATCCAGAACTTCATCAACTAAATTTTACTCAAAAATGAGCTTAAGTTTAAGCATAACCTGTTTTGATACCTCTAGTAACCCCCAGCTCTTGCTCTTTAGGTATTTCAACTGCCATTTTGCATGAAGAGTTGACTTGAGAGAAACTCCACAACCCTAGATGCAGAATTCTTTCACACTTAGAGCTGGTCTAATGAAAATAGTCCTCCAATGAAAACTTTATGAAAAAAGACAATATTCAGAACTAAACTAGCCCTTTAAGTTTATGCTTAATAAAAAGTTTAGACTTCCCTGGATTCATACACCTTGTCCATGTATGTTAGAGAAGGTCTAAAAAATGTTTTTAGCCATACATCCATATACCTCAAAAACCCTTAGCTTTAAATACTAAATCTGCTTATTTTATAGTAGTTTTATGCTAGTTGCTATGATGTCTTATATAATTCCATTTCTAAAAGTATGCTAATTACCTAAGCCTTGATTGTTAATTAAGATTTTGAAAACAGGAGCATTTCTAGTGGGTACTGTTGGACTATAACATTCCTATTTAAAATTCAGAAAAACTTTTCATACTTAGTTCAATCAAATTTAACAAATATAGCATTACACTGTATCTGCTGAAGCATTTTAAAGATGGTTATAAACATATTACAGATAAGTTGGACAAAATTCTCTGTTTACCTTTTCTATATGTAATATGCTAGGTTTTTGTTAAAATAAAAACTAACCTATTGAAAATATGCCATATTCCTCACTTCTGCTATATAAAGTAAAAGGTATTTCTTATACCATAATATATAACCTTCAAACCTCAGGGATTCCAGGATTTCTAGAAACTTCATTTTATCTACATTTTCATAATTTTATACTTTTGAAAATTTCTCTTTAACTACCCAAAGTGAAGTCTTTAAATTATTTCTTATATGGAAATATTGTTGCTGTTGTTAGGTGCCTTGAGTCAGATGTGACTCATAGTGACCCCGTATGCAATAGACAAAACACTACCCAGCACTGAGACATGCCTGGAACTATTGTCAGTACACCTCTGCTACTCACAGGGTTTTTAATGACTGATTGTTTTGGGAGTGGGCTTCCATGTCCTCTTCCCAAGCCTAGAGTATCAGGTATTCCAAGGTGGTCTCCAACCCAAGTACTAACCAAGCCTGGCCCTGCTTAGCTTCCAACATCTGACCAGATCAGATGTCAGTGTGCTACAGGTATAAGCTATCAAAATGTTGTAGAGAAGTCTGTTTTTTTTCCTTGAAATTCTCAGTCCATATCTGCAGAAATTTGTAATCAATTGGTTTTTCAATTAGGATCTAGATAGTAGTTCATTTTTTTTTTCTTTTCAGTTTTCCAAGAGCATTGTCTTCTGCAGCCAAGGCTGAGAAACCTGGTGTTGGTGCTCTTTAGCAATCTGGTGAAAACATGAATCATATACTTCCTAAATTTTCAAAAGAAAAAAATGTAATATGCTTTTGGTAAAATTTTAGACTCTTCAGACCACAGCCATAAACACTGTTGGGAAGAAGGTCTCAAATATCACCAAAGAAGTTCTCTTTGTTTTTAAATAAAATATTCTATTGTTCTGATACTGGGAGTATAAATGTCACAGTTTGAAAAGCAAAGTTCTGAAATATTTAGCAATGAGCATTATGGGTCTCAGGGGTTTAATACAGATCAAAATACACAGTATTAAATTGAATACTGGTGAAAATTGCTACAATTTGATGAATGATTTCACGGGTTTAATAATCTCAACACTTTGGCTGGGACACTGACTAAATTGCTGTGTTCATGATTGAAAAGAAGTTCTGTGGGATTAAGGGCAAAAACACAAACACTGATCTGCAACAGCAGAGCAAGCCACAAATCATAGAAATGAGATCAACAAATAATGGCAGCCATCTGAAGTTTTATGTTGTTGTTGTTGTTAGGTGCCATGGAGTCGGTATCCGACTCATAGCGACCCTCTGTACAACAGGAGAAACACTATTGTCAGTGCTTCTCTGCTGTGCATAGGGTTTTTGATGGCAGATTGATTTTTGGGAGGGGGTTGCCGGTCCTTCTCCCAAGCCTACAGCTTCTGGTGTTCCCAGGCGGTCTCCCATCCAGGTACTAACCAGGCCTGACCCTGCTTAGCTTCCTAGATCTGATGGGATCGAATGCCACAGGGCTACCGCTGCAGGCTTGAAGTTTTATACGATTATCTTTTTATTTCCTGTTCCACTGGCTTTCCAAAAATCACTTAGGGATCTGTTTCAAATGCAAATTGTTGGGCCCCTTTCTAAACTTACTAAGTCAGAAACTCTGGGATATCACCTAATAACTTATGTTTTAACAATTGTGATTCTATGCATTCAAAAATTTGGAATCATCACCCTATTTTTTTGATATATGCTAGCTGATTTTCTTGTAGGGAGTCATCCTGCTTGCAGACTCAGTCTAAGCCTTTTAATTGAGGTGAGCCCACCTCATCCATAACCTTAAGGGCGGGCATGTTGAACTAGCATGGCAAAAGAAGCTCCATTCCAAGTCTTAAACCTACAAGGAGCAAGAGTTATAATTGGTGAGGGGGCTAGTAATAAAGATCAATCCACAGGAAATCAGAGACAAATGATGGAAAAAGGACCGAAATATTATTTGATTCCTAGTACTGAACTTCCACTCTTAAGTCTACATGAGTGAATAAATTCAGTTTTAGTAACCAAATTTGATTTGGTTTTCTGTTATAATCAGACAAAGTTTGACTGATGTAAATAATCCATTAGGTAAAGCAGGTTCAGCAATGATTGAAACACAAAGTATAACTTGCCAAGGGATTAAGCCCAATCGAGATGCTAAGGGTTTGGGTTAAATGGATGCTGAATTAGAAATGGAGACCGCGAAAGAAGGTCTTCCTTTGGAGTTTAGATATATAAGCATTTCTGTCCTTTGAGTTTGTGTGGGTCATGTGAGTTTAACAGCCAGAAGAAGAAATAAAATTACTTTTTTGCCTTTTCACACAGCTTGTTTGTGTTTGCTGTCAGAGGTACAATGCTAAGAAATGGAATCCTGACCTGATGAAGCATGTGGTGTTTTTTTTTCTAATTTTTAAATATTTTTTTAAATGAGAAATTCTTTGTATAGCAGGAGTATCATTTCTATGTCATTTTGCTTATGGGAATCTATAAATGGAATATAGTCAATAAAATATTTGACATTTTTGGTACATTAGATGTCATTGCCATCTAGTTGCACCCAATCATGGTAACCTCCATATTTATAAACCTGTAGCTTCTATTGTTTGATCAAAAAAAAAAGTCAGCATATATCATGTAGTCACCATAAATAGCAGAAGAAAATCTTTAAAATTTTGAGTCTTTAAAATGATAATAGCCAATAAAAGTAAAAGTTTTGGGGAAAAGATGGAGGGCTTCAGTGATTTTTAACCAAGAAGCAATATGTAAGGTACTTTGAGAGCATTTAAGGGTCTTCATTTGGCATTTTCATGAGATCTCAGTGATTATCTTTGCAATCATTGAGGTGATTATTACATGAGATGATGTTAGTGTCTCTCTTTTGAAATGTGCTTTTCATTTAGTGATCAACAAATTTTACATAATTTATTGCTAAAATTCTATTATTTAAAAAGTATATTGCTCTTATTTTGATAAATTATTCCAGATATGCTGAATTTTGGGGAAAGAACAGGCAACTCTAAGGCTATGTAGGCACCTCTTTTAGGACCTTCTGTGTCATAGCATATTATTTTATTTGCATGAAATACAACACGAGGAAGACTGTTGTGCTCAATAAATTTAAAAATAATATTACTTATAGAGTATTCCTATGTACCAAACATTTTCTAGGCATCATCTCATTTATGTTCCCAGAAATTCTGTAGCAGTATTATATAAAAGGACTTTGAGGTACAAATAGGCTGCGTGCCCATGAACATAGTGAATAGGATTAGAACTCTTGACTTGAAAACATTTGCTTTTGATAATACTGCTTAATAAAATTCGGTAGACTACATGTACTTTTCCGAATATATAACTTCTCATACTCAGAATGATAACTTGACTATAAGAGATCATAATCTGTTTTACTAAGAATTTTTAACTAGTGCTGAGGAAGGGTAACATAGTATTTGTCACATAAGACACAATATTTATGAATGAATACAAATTATGAATAGAATTGTATGGTAATATCAAGTAAAAAGCTGATTCTGGAGGAGAGATTTATTTGCTATAAGATAATTCCATGACACATAGCTCTTAATTTTCCAAAGGTATGAGCTGGTATAGATGGAAAATTCTATAATATTTCATTCAGAAATTTGCTTACAAATCTATTCTGATCATAGAAGCATTGAAGGATTAATTTCCTCCTGATGATCATGGGAAAATCAGAAAGCTACTGAATCGTAACTTAGAAGTTATTGAACTTGAATGATAACTTTAAAAAATCTTATTTATAGCCCGCACTGTTCTTGATAGGTAATCATTTAGCCTCTGTGTAACATTTCAAATGACAGGGAGCCCATAACTACACTAGGCAATCCACTTCAGTATTGAACAACTTTGTTTAGAAAGTTCTGTCTTATACTTGGTTGACACTTTCTTCCTTGGAACATCTTCCCACTGTTCTTAGTTTTGCCTTTGAGAGTGACTCAGAGTGACTGGCTGGACAGATATCTATATGACAGTACTTCAAATATTTGAAAGCAGTAATCACATCCCTCTATGTCTTTTATGCTCCAGGCTAAAAATCCCTCATTTCCTCAAACATTTCTCATGCTGCATGGCTTCAGTTTGTCTTTAAAAATCATCCTGACAGAAATGGATTTACCATGAAGCTGAGAGCTCTAGGGCTACACTTGTGTGGACCTCTTCCAAACATTTAGGTGGGAGATAAGAAATGTGTTTACATAGGAATATGTTCCCGGGATCTTACAAAAGTAAGATATTTAAACCTCAATGGGTTAAGAGTCCTCTGAGTTTGCAGACTTTAGGTGATAATGCCAGGTGACTTTGAATTGGCCCCAGGCATTTTGAGATTTCATTAGTTGAAGATATTTTTTGCTAGTTTAGTGGGATGTAACTGGGGCTTGCAGTCATTTCTGTTACTGCTAAATTACTGCAAGCTGTCCCAATGTAGGAATGGCATCCCGGAATTATTCTACATCTGCTCTGTTAACTTTCCAAATATCCTTACTTGAAGGCAATTTGTACTTAAGAAACTTAAAACAATATGAAATCTTACAACTCATATATGAAAGAAACTAGAGGGTTTTCCTAAAGTAGACAGCAATCTTCAACATTGATATGATATTACCGGTGTGTTCTGAAGCTGTAAGCAGCATTTCTAAGCATTCAATAATAAAAACAAATTCCAGCCAACCATGCTAGAAGACTGAAATATTTTTCTCTCACAAAAATAAAACAAAAACAAAAATAGCAAAAACAAAACTGCAATAATATAAAGAAGTGGTCTTAGGTTTTTCTGTCAACTGATGTTTTTAGGGGTGTACTAGAACATTGAATTCTGTGAAACTTGTGGTGTCTCAGCTTTTTGTCATTTGTAGATACTTTTCTCACTCTAAATGAATATTAACTTTATACTTAGTGTTGCATTTGAAATTTTGTAGGTTTTTAGAAAAAAGCCCCCAAACTGTATAACCTGTGGGATTCAACTGGATCCTGGATCTACCTCTTCTCCAAACTCAGTGCAGTCTGGGCAGAAATGCAATGGGAATTTTACCTCCTTTGATCTAACACTCTACTTTTATTGATAGGAGTTGGCTTCCTTCAGCTTTTCTGGTGTGTTGCCACAGTGATTACAGAACTGCTGAATCAGAACCAGGGGTTAAATATAACATTAAAGGTCATCTATACCCAATACTCATCCCATGCTCAAATCCTCTGTTGATGGCCCTTCCAGGAAGTCATCAACCTATGGCTGAATGCTTCCAGTGACAGGAAACTCATTATGCCCTGTGGAAGCTGTTTTATCTTTGATCAACTCAAGATTTCAGATGGTTTAAGTAGTGACTCTTATTGGCCTACAGTAAAATTAAATATCTCTTTTCACAAACTTTTTTCTCTACATTGTATTTCTTCCTTGTTTAAAATTTGTTTTTTAATTGACAAAAATTATACATGTTTATGATGTACAATATGATGTTTTGAAATATGTATACATTGTGGAATGACTAAAGCTAGCTAATTAACATAGCTATTACTTCATAAATGATTTCTTATGTGTGAGATTATTTATATCTACTTGAAACAATTTTTAAGGATATAATGCATTGATATTACTACAGATACCACACTGTACAATGGATACCTTGAACTTATTTCTAATTGAAATTTTGTATTCTTTGAGTAACATCTCCCCAGAACCCCTCTGATCAGCTTCACTTCCTGGCATCATCATTCTATTCTCTGCTTCTGTGAGTTAGACTTTTTTGAAATTCTATATATAAATGAGAATTGCTTGTTTATGTGTGGTTTATTTTACTTAATGTCCTCTAGGTTTATTCATGTTGCAAATGACATTTTTAAAAAGAGTTTTGAGATATAATTTACATAGAACTTCTTCCTTTAAGGTATACAGCTTCTTGTATTTCATTACATTCACCTATCAACAATACTTTTAACTTTCCATCAAATACTTCAAATAGATATTCTTTTATTACTGGCATGTCCTGTGGTAGCCTGCTCACTGGTAGAAAAAAATGAATGAACATTATACTGATTACTATTTATAGAGTACTTACTATATGCCAAACAAGGGTTAATTTATTTATAACTATCATTTTATTTTGCCTGCAGCCATACCACTGTGGCATCCGATCCCATCAGGTCTCAGAGGCTAAGCAGGGTCAGGTTTGGTTAATGAATGGATGGGAGACCACCTAGGAAAACCAGTACTATAGGCTTGGGAGAAGGATCCAGCAACCCATTCCCAAAAACGCAATTAGCCATTGGAAACCCTATGAACTGCAAAGAGTCACTGACAATAGTGTTTCTTCTGTTGTATGTAGTGTCACTATGAGTCAGATACTGATTCAATGGCACCTAACAATAACAATAACAACATCATCTTATTTATATAACAACACTATGGGGTAATGTTGTCTTCATCTTATACAATTAAAAAGCTACGGCTTAGACAGATATGGTGGCACATATCTCTAATCCCAGCAACTTGAGAGGCAGAGGCCGGAAGATAGCGAGCCCAGAGGCAGCCTCCATAACTTAGCGAGACTCTATCTCAAAATACAAAGTAGAAAATGGGCTGGAGTGCAGCTCAGCAGTAGAGTGGTTGCAAAGCATTCATAGAGCCATGGGTCCAAACCCCTGGTACCACAAAAAGAAACAAACAAACAACAACAACAACAAAAACTTGAGGCTTAAATCAGGTAAATAACTTGACTAAGTTCACAAAGCCAGGAAGATGCAGAACTGAGGTTCAAATCGAGGTGTGTCTGACTCTGAAGTTCATACTTTGTGCCAGTAGAATCCACAATCTCTTATGACATTCTTTAATTTCTTTAATTTCTAGTAATCAAATCCAGAAGCACTTACTTTATGCCAATTTCTATACCTAAATTATTTCATGTTAGTGTAATACTCTGGAGAAAAGTTCCCTCCTCAAAGTAGAGTCGACTTTAATGATGGGAATGGAGTGTAGCCCCTGGGATTTCCTTTTGCTGATAGATGTGGCATGACTCAAAATGAGAAAAAACATAGTGGCTGCAACAGTGGGCTCAAACATAAAAAAGATCATGTGCATTTCACAATGTTGGGTAGTGTTTCATTCTACTGTACGTAGGGTCACTATGAGTCAGCTCAGACTCAATGGCATCCAACAACAACCCTCTCTGCCATCATTTTCCAGGAAAAACTTTGGCAACAAATCTGATCAAATATAGAATCTAACCAGTTTTTACCTTTTCCAGTGTGATCATCCAGGTCCCACTCACCATTATTTCCCCCAGATTGTTCCCTAAATAGACTACTCTTGACTCATTACAGACTATTTCCAATCCTAAAGACAGAAAGATCCTGTTAAAACAATTGTCACTTTTCAGCTTAAAACCCAACCTGTTTTCCTGTTTCACAAAGGAGAAAAGCCTGGGTCCTTCCAATGGCCTAAAGCAGCAGTCATCAACATTTTTGGCACCAGGGACTGGTTTTGTGTAAGACAATTTTTCCAGGGACATAAGGCGGAGCTTAGGCATTAGGGCAAACAACCGGGGACCAGTTGTAACTCATCTCTCCTTGTGCTGTCTGGTTCCTAAAACTCTTACCAGTCCCACCAGTCTGTATGCTGGGGGTTGGGGACCCCTGGCCTAAAAGACTTTATTTCTCTCTGGCTTCTCCTTTTACTCCCTTAGCTTGACGTCCATGATCTTATAGTACCTATTGCTGGTGATTATTTTTCATTTATTTGCCTGGAATGATTTTCCCAGGATAAGGTTGACTTTCTCCTTCATTGATATCAAATCTTCTCAGTGAACCGTATTCTGGTCATTTTATTTACAATTTCTCCATCTTACTCTACACTACTAATCTTCTTGTTTTGTTGTATAGTGCTCTTGAACTTTTAATTTACACCCATTGTTGGCCTATCTATCCACTTTCCCAGATACAGACTATAAGCTCAATGAGAATAAGTTTTTTAATTGGCATTCTCAGACACTACAATGGTTTTTGGCATAAAAATAGATGGCCAATAAATATTTATTATACAACAAAATCAATGAATAAATTATTGAGATTATTTTATATTTATGCTGAGAACTACCTTCAGCTCAATCAATGCTGTTTAAATTTTGATTAGGTACATAATTTTATTTATTCATTCAACAACTCTAGGAACACATTGCTAAACTGACTCTGAACAAGTGAACATATAAATAAATAAATTGGCATTTTTATTATTGCTTTGAAGGGAAGAAATAGCACAGTGATAGATAATGGCTAGAGGGAGCCAACCTAAATGTTTTTCATCTCCCAGGAGGTATCAAAACAAAATTCACAGAATGAGGTGTTTGACACTTGAGGAAGTGGAATAAAAGTTTCCAAGAATTAGGTTGTAGCATGTGCAAATGTCCTGCAACAGGAAAGGGCATTTAATGGACTGAAGGGAATCCCTATGAGTGGATTCCAATAAGAAAGAAAAAGGAAGTGGATAGTGAGGCTGGGCAAGGTCAGACATGGCCTCAAAGATCATGAATAGAGGTTTAGCTTTTCTCCTCTGTGCATTGGGAAGTCATCGAAAGGGAGCAACATGATCATGAAATTGACTTTTCAAAACAGTCATTTTGGCTTCTGAGTGGGGAACAGATTTAGGGATACAAGAATGTTTTAAGTAATAGGAATACCTGCTCAAGAAAGATGAGCAGACATAAAATTTTTATTAAATATAATCACACAACAAATAGGTAGGTATAGAGCAAAATCCAGAATATGAAGAGAAAAGGTAAATCATATTTCCTTTTATTTTTCTATCTACTATCTTTTCCTATATTTCCAAATATTTACTGTTAGAATATCTCAGTGTTTTTATCAGGGGGAAAAATCACCTGCACAACCATACACAAAAACATGAAAGACAATAAGAAAAATTTTTAAAAAGTATGTGAGCCCTGAGTTAGTGGATTTTTAAGGTAATTTACAACTAAAGTTTTTAAGAAACAAAACTTCCACTGACCTTAAATTTAAATAATTTGTTTTATGGGATATCCCAAATAAAATCCTATTTTTTGAATGTTCTGAATGTTTTGAATTTAAAACCTACACAAAGAATACTACCATGTTATGTAAAAATTTAGCAATAATGGTTAAAATATTTAGCTTTGATCACAGAACTGATGGTCAAACAACCTATTAAAAGATAGGATTAAAGATAAAAGAAATTTAATATTCTTTTACATTGACAATACTGCCAGGCATGCCACAGTGTGAGGGAGTGTTTTATCTGTTCTGCATAGGGTCACTAGGAGTCAGACCCAACAAAATGGCATCTAACAACAATAACAAACTACATTCTGTCAATACATATTGTGAAAAATAAAAGCTAGCTATTTTTAAAAAATCTCCTATGGTATAACGATCTTCTGTCTATATACTGATTGTCATTTCTTTGAAAACCTGTGCTTCTGGGGAAATTCTATTATTAAATGTAGAAGCAAGTTTCAGTTTTATTAGTCTTATGGAACTGAACATAGTATGAGGCCAAGTAAACCATGGAATTAATACTTATACAATACAATGTTGCCTAGCAACAAATGGTGCATCTGAGCCCTTTGCCTTCTGGAAACTATTTTCAAGGCTGGTATAAGTCTGTGGAATGTTTTGTGAAAGCATTAAATAGTTCCCTAGACCTATAATGAGTATGTCAAAATGTCGACAATTATATTTTGTGGTTGTTAAAAAATGATCAGTAATAGTTTCTTAAAAAAATAAGATGTGAAATTATAACTTCTTTGCAAAAGCAGTCATTTTTCCAAAATTTTCACAGAAGTTCTCTTATGCCCTCTACAAACAAGGAGGCTTTCTGTAATATCCTAGCTTGCTTAGTAAACAGAATACTGTGAAAATAACTTACTAAAAATATTAAGCCAATAATGAAGCTTGGCTGAATTTAATGCTCTCCAGCTTCCATTTCCTTCTCTTCCTCTAAAGCAAAAGAACTCTCATAGTATCTTTTACTTTTTTATATTGAATTAAAAGGGGCTATATGATCTAAGGAGAAACTTATACAAGTTTCAAATTGTTCTTTTCTACTAAAGGCAACCTAGTCATCAATGCTTTCTTTTATGTGGATATTGGTTTGGTTCCTGACTCCTTCAGACACAAACATGTTTTCTCATGTTAAAATAATGCTTGGGAAAGAACTAGGCTGTCCATGTGACCAATGAGGTCATATCAACCTTGAGTGGATTTGTCGGCCTTGTTTGAGTCTCTTGGTGCCAAGTTAAATTCCACTTACTACCATGCATGCTCTTGGAAAGAACTGAAGGGGGCAATATTTACCCAGAAAATTCAGCAGGGTAATACTTTGGGAAATGCAAATGGGAACATTTTAACATTTTTAAAGATAAAAGCAATTTTTATTTGCCAGCTGCCATTGTCATTGCATCCATATACCTATTCACAATGCACAATAAAGAACTATTAAAGAGCTCAACGTGTCAAATACCATAGTTTATATTTTGGATCATATTCATAGATTTTAATAGAAGACTAGTGTATTTTTTGTCCAAAAACATATACTATTGCTAGGTCTAACTTAAGTTTGGCTAACTATATTTGTTTATCAAATCCAATCTATGGGAAATCTTTCCCATGATGTACTTCAGTTATTCTCACACAACAAAAATGATTTCTCAAGTAGCTTATTGTGATAGGTAGTACAGTAGATCCCTTTTTTCTATGGTTTTACTTTCTACTGTTTCAGTTACCCATGGACAAGTATATTCTAAAAATAAGTTTTAAATAACTTTCATTACAGGTTATTGTTTTACTTATTCTATTATTGTCTTTAATCTCTCACTGTGCTTAATTTATAAATTAAACATGATAGAACTCATACTATATTTAGGGTTCAGGACTTAGCTGCAGTTTCAGGCATTTATACACCATTTTGGAGCCTACTTCCCAGGGACAAGGGGAAACTGCTGCATAGGTAAATCAGGCCTTAGGTGCCACTTCTTTTAAGAGAATTTTTCATATTTCAAACTTCATCTAGCCCTTATTAGGGAAAGAATAAATTGGTGTTAAAAAGCTTTAAACTTGTGTTACAAAAAGTAGTTATCAGTCTATGTCTAAATGATGATAAATATATCAAATATCATTATTTGCAGATATATGTATATGAATGAGTACTCATGCATGCTACTTTCTGCATACAACATTGTTATTGTTGTTGATGATGTTGGACTCAGCAACCCTATGAACAACAGAGGAAACATTATTGTTGTGCTTCTCTGCTATTTATAGGATTTTCAATGGCTGATTGTGTTTTGGGAGTGGGTTGCTGGGTCCTTCTCCCCGGCCTCAGCACCTGGTGTTCCCAGGCATTCTCTCATCCAAGTACTAGCCAGGTCCAACCCCGCTTAGCTTCTGAGATTTGATGTAGTAAGACGAATGAAGTTAGTTGAATATTAGCAAATCTCCTGTTTACAAGATTTCTTTTTTTTTTTTTTTTGCAATTAGCATCAACCATGTTGATTCCAAAGATATTGACAAAGTATCAATTCTAGATTAAATTCAAAACTATAGATATTTATTGCTTTGGGCTTAGGGACAATTCTGTTTATAATATAAACACAAGACTATGTCTAGAAGGAAAAGTGTTTCAAGGCACTGATGCCCTTTTCCAAATCTGATGCTATTGTTTGCACCATTGATGGTTAGAGGCCCTTCTGTAATATGCATTATTAGAGTTAGTGACAACTACTCTTTCTACTGCTGTGTTTGTCTAGCCATATATAATGCTGCTCTTATAATTATAATAAGCAGACTTTCAGTTTTTCCCCTATTCACTAGCATGATTATTAAACTCCCTATAACTACACTCTTCCAGAAAACACACTGCTTCTGTCAGACTTCCAAAAGAAATATTACTGTTATGAGACTATTATTGATTTTCAAAATGATCAGAAGGAATTTTCTTGATTTAGATTTTTGTATCTTTTTAAATGATGTTATTGAATTTAAGAAGCCCTCTCACAATAGAACATGTCAGGTTATAATGACCATCTGTGAGTCTTTGGATTTATAACATCAGCAATTACATAACAACACAAAAAATGCAGGCACAAGATTACTTCCCTCTGACTAAAAGAGTGTTGAATCATTGTAATTTATTATAATTGTAGTACATGCATTCATGTGGGTACTTTCATGAAAGTAATGGATAATGGTTCTGAAAAATTATAAAGTTCACAAATAATGAAAGTACATGTTTTTCTTATGAAATTCTTTATATTCATATTTCTTATACCCGTGTCTGTGTATTTGAATGAAACATCTTAAAGATGTTAATAGCAACTTTGAAACCCCAGAGAGAGAGGATGAACTGGAAAAAGGGACCAATGAATTTTAAATTAAATTCATATTGTAGGTCTTTTGAAGAAAGGAAAAAAACAAAATTAATGCTTTTACTATAGTCTGACCACATTGGTCTAGCCACTTGAAAAAAAGTTTTGAATTATTAATGCTGGAAAAGATCTTCTATAAATGGGCTTAATAGGAAACAATGGAAATAAATATTGTAGTCTTTATTAAGAATATATAAATACATACATTTTTATAAACAAAGACATATAAGATATTAAAATATATAAATGTCCTAGCTGGGTGAATGTCTTTTAAAAATAGATAATTAAAGGAAGTGTACATAAAGAAAACAAAACCACAAATTAAGCACTATAAAGTTATAAAATATCTGTTGTTGGTAGGTGCCATTGAGTTGAAATCCGAGTCATAGTGACCCTATGTACAACAGATGAAACCCTATTGTCAATGCTTCTCTGCTATTCATAGAATTTTCAATGGCTGATTGTTTTGGGGGAGTGGGTTGCTGTATCCTTCTCCCAAGCCTACAGCATCTAGTATTCCCAGGCAGTCTCTCATCCAAGTACTAACCAGGTCCAACCCTGCTTAGCTTCTGAGATCTGATGGTATTGGACACTACAGTGGTATGGCTGCAGGCCTAAAATATCTGTAGAATTGGTAAAAGAATATTTCCTGTATTTATGACATCTCCATTAGGTATATGTGGTGTGATCAAAAGATATGGTGAATGCTTAAATTTTTTTGAAAAATTATAGTAAAACAGACATTGCAATTAATCCCCCACAAAGTATTCCTCCTGCCTTTGAACACACTCATCATTCTTGCCACGATTTCAAGCAGTTCTAGAAATCTTTTGAATATGTGGTATGGCTGCAGGCATCACCTGATACATATCTTTTGTACTAACGTCAAATTTTCTGGAGAAACCTAATACCATCATGAACTAAAACCAGGAACCACCTAGATTTTCACATAGACTTTAGATCCTAAGTGGGTCTGTAGACTGATCCTCTCAGTAGTCCTTTGAAAGACAGTAGACATCCAAATAATGTTCCCTTCACAGTCCTCATGCCCATGCTTCATGGTAAGAATTATCCTGATTTTTCCTTTAAGAAACTTCCTATTTAACTGTATTGCCTCACATATCAACATAAAGAATGATAAACTGTTGATTATAGGACTAAAAACCATCTCCTACTTAAGGCTTAAAGATGTAAATCAAAACAACTCTGAGATTCTACCTAACCCCAGTAAGAATGACCAAGATCAATAAAACAAAATAAATGCTGGTGAGGTTGTGGAAAAAAGGGAACCCTCTCACATTGTTGGTATGGCTGTAAGTTTGTTCAGCCACTTTGGAAATCAATATGGTGATACTTCAGAAAACTAAAAATAGAACTGCCATATGACCCAGTTGGGCTGGGATTTAGCTCAGTGGGTAGAGTGCTGCTCTGCAGTCTCTGAGGCCCCAAGTTCAATTCCCAGCACCGCAAAAATTGGAGAAGGGCCTGGCAATCCACTCCCAAGGCGATCCCGAAGTACTCAGCCATTGAAAACCCTATGAGGGTCGCTATGAGTCGGATACTGACTCAACAGCACCTAACAACAACAACATGACCCAGTTATACCACTACTGGGAATATAACCAAGGAGACATGAGTCATGATACTACAGAGACACATGCATCTCCATATTCAATGCAGGGCTTCCCACAAGAGCAAGGAGTCAACCATGATGCCCATCAAAAGAAGAATTAATAAAAAAAATTATGGTACATATACACAATGGAATACTACTCAGCAATTAAAAAATTGGAATAATGTCATTTGCAGCAAAATAGATGGATTTGGGGATCATCATCTTAAGTGAAAAAATCACAAGCCCCCGAATAGAAATACCATATGTTCTCACTCATATGTGGGTGCTGAATCATACATAAAGAAAGGAAAAGATCCTACACATAAATTGAAATATAAAAATTACACAATTAAACCTAGCATAAGAGGAACAATTTAAGGTGTGGAAAGTGAGAGGGAAGGATCTAACAGAGGTATACAAAGATTGGAGAAGATGGGATGGGGAGGAGCATCAATGTGGAGGGATGAAGGGGGAGAGGTCAATCTCAATGTAAACAGTACAACTTCATGAATATGTTGGAAAAATAGGGGAAGATAACCCAAATAAATATCAGAGTTTAACTACAAACTAGCCATAAGGCTCCATAAACTTTTTGTGTTGATGAAAGTGTTTCTAGAAGTGATGTAAAAGATCCATAATAGAAAAACCCATTGCTGTATTACTCTGTACCCCATCATTATTTAGTAATAAAGGGAGAGGAAAAAAGATCAAAGTGATCATATTAAAACAAAGTTTTTGAAGACATCAGGAACTATGGACTGTAAAGTCTTGCCACTAATCAATCCTTTTCTATTTAATACAAAGACAAGTTTATATTGAAAGAAAACATTTTCTGACCTGAGTCATATTGATGATACTATGGTACAAAATGACACTCTGAGTCAGCTAACATGCCATTTTAGTTTTCCTGGATGACATTAAGTCTGGATTTATATTAGTTGTGTGGCTAGTCCTTCCCTGTCAATGAAATAACTAGAGTTGCCTTTCTACAAATTTCATTGTGAGTTAAGATTGTATTCATGGACAGCTGATAATTTTTTATGAAACTGGCTACATTCAAAATTTTCTGATGAAAAAAAGTAGTCCTCTGACCAGCTGGTTAGTAAATAATACTCTCTCTTTCTGTTAGGTGAGACGAACAGTTTGGCATGGTAGACAAGAGTAAGATTCCATTTATATAGAAGAACTCACATGAAATTGGAAAATAAGAGAATGTAGCTAAATTATCATTTTGAAAATAACCATAATTTGCTCTGTGCAATCCTTATGATGACAACAAATATCTTTGCTTTTAGTTACCTATAGAAGGAAAATCAAACAATAATAACAAAACCTAACAATTTCTTTCTTACTAGGTAATTTAAGCTAATAGATTGTGCTATGGGCTAGAAAGGCAAAAAAGTATGTTATTAAATCACATCACAAATGATCCATGCAGAACAGCATAGCTTATTTTTCATTAGGAAGGTATCTTTGAGATTCTTAATATATGTTTTGCAGAAAAGTAGTTACATTATAGTAATTTAAAATACACATTATTGAAAACTGACAATAACATCTTATAGGCTGTATGATCCCCAGGTTTAAACACCTGTTCCATAAGTTTCAATAGGTAATATAAACTAGTGATGAGCCAATATAAACAAGTAGATGAGCCAATTACTTGGTGCTCCAGTAATTTTTTTCTAAATCTCATACTAAATAATGAAAATTTAGGAGTTTTGTTTTCTCTATATCTAGAGAATATAGTCAGGTTCTCAAAGATGTATGATAAACATGCTTACAACATTCTTAGAAGGTCAGAGGTTGGGTCTAAAACTGTCACTGTCTTGAAATTATTAATGATTTTTGATCATGGGCCATTTAATTTTTCTTTCTCACCATGGCCTGCTAATTATGTAGCTGGTCCTAGGAAGGAGCACTGACTAATCATGTGTTTTAAACAATTACTCTAGCAATTTTGATTCAGATGTTTGCAGACATCACTAATGTAGGAAAAGGTTATATTCCTAAGGTCTGTCTTTTCTTCAAAGATAAAGAATAACAAAAACTAACAAAGGATTGCTTGAGTGCCACATTCTCACCACCCTCATCTGGTGCTATAAACAACTATAAAATTTTTAATTTTTAATCTCCTGTAACCTACCATTCTTTTGCTTTTCCCTTCCTTTGCCTCTTACAAAATAGACAATAAGGTAAAGACAAGATTGTAAAGTCAAAGCCTCAACAAATGAGGTAAGATTCAGCCACAGGCCTGCATTACAGATAAAAACCAGAGCATCCTTTTCCCCGATATGCTTGCTGTCTTCTATTGTGTGTGTGTGTGTGTTTTCTTATTTTGCACACTTCTGCAGAAGTAAAGGTGCCTTTCATTTCTCTAAATGTCTCTTTTCAACATTGGGGTTCACTTCCAATAATTTGCGGGCTCATCTGGGATACTTGTTTTCTCTAGGAAGGGGGCTCCAATCCTCACTCCTGAGGGAGACATGTCCTGCCACTTGGTTACACTGGCTCTGAGGCTGAGGTACCAGAGCCTCCAAGAGTAGCAAAAGAACTCAGACTCTTGGAAATGTAGATAAAAGGCCTAAAGCAAGCACTGTGGTGACTAAGCAACTCTATGCATAGACCAAGGCAAGAAAAGTGACAAAGTATTCTTTGGTGGTTAGGACTATACTGGAGGTTCTACACGTGTATGTTTGAGATATGTCCTGGACATGAAATGAATGTGGATTCCCAATCCATCGTTCTATGGAGATCTCATATGTGTTATAGATGTATCAAAGTAACTCGATCTGAGTCAGGGGTTTGTACTGACTTACCAGTTGCTAAGAGGCACCCATTATTCCTTTGAGGGAATCAGCAGAAAACAGATGAAGTGAAAGCAAACAGAGTGCAAGAAAACTCCAATAAAGGAGTGTGGTTGAGGTTCTAGAAGAGTGAAAGAAACCTTCAGAGAATTAGAGAGCTTGAACCTCTAGAAAAGCATGAGAAACTCCCAGAGAATTGGGGGTGTGGTTGAGCCTCTAGACTACAGGACATAACAAGGCAAATGGGATGGGGAATAACACAGGCAAGAAAATCTCTAGAGACAACAAAATTAAAGACAAAATTCTGCTCAATACCCTATTAGATTTAATGTTAAAATATTGAAATGATAATGCTAGGACAAAAGGAAGAAAAATTGGACATGCCAACATGTGCTAACTCCTGTGGCCCCACTACAATGGGAGTTGGGCTTGCTCCATGGATGCAAAGACCCATCCTCAAACTTTCAATGTTTTGGCCTACATTTGGATCAGATGAGTATTGGGTCTATCAACTTTTAATATGTCAATGATAAAAATCTCACCTCCCAGGGAGAGACAGAATATGCCCTCTGTCTCTCTCTGAAACTTTTCTTTCTACTTGGAAATCTTTCTAGGAAGTTTCCTCAAATTTCCAGGCCCAGGGTTTCCATGGAAACCTCTGCCTTGGAGCCTATCTCAGTACTCCTCTGATCAGCCAGTGTTGGAATGTTGGGGATTTTCTAAAAGCAAACCTCTTAATTAGGGTCTCTCTGACGAGCCTGAGGGACTGACCTCTGGGTGGCCCCAGGCCACATTGTAATTACTCCTTTCTGCCCCCTCCCATAGAGTGACTAAAGATGGCCCCTGACCAATAAGACCTTGTCTTAATCACCTCTACCCTGATTGGTCACCCCAAGCCCCCTGATTGGCCCCTAAAGGAATATAGATGATTGGACCCCTCCACACCTTACCCACCAATCCAATATGCACTCCCAAATCACCCTATTTGAATAACTGTCCCATCTGGAAGATATGACAGGTAAACTGTCATACCTGTCAAGGAAAGCACCCTGATTGGCTGCTCCCAGTACACGCCCCCTTCTAGGAGTCTATATAAACAGGCTCCTGGACACTACCTCCACCCTTCACTGTTCTCCACTTGTCCAGACCCCATCATCTTCATCCAGTGCTCCCCAATCCTGAAGCAGACTACAAGCAAGCCTCAAGCAACATGTGATGTAGTCTTTTGAGCCTATGGATGTGCAGGTGTTTACATAATAACCAAATAGGTCTCTGAAGGATGCATCATATTCTTGAAAACTAATAAACAAGCTCTGAGACAGACTCCTTCTGGAGGGAGAACTCTAGGTCTATGTCCCTTCCAGAGCATCCAAGTTGAGATGCCTAAAATTGATCATCTAAAATATCACCTTGTAATTGCTGATCATTTAATCCATTGGATAGAGGCCATCCATTTACAGGGAACAACTGCTAGCAATGTGATCAAAATCCTCCTTGAGACTATTATACCCCAGTTTGGTTTAATTAAAAATATTGATTCAAATCAAGGGAGCCATTTCACTACAAATATTAATAAAGAGCTCACACAGCCTTTTGGAATCAAATGAGAATACTGCATTCTTTGCCATCCTACTTCCTCAGGAAGAGTAGAAAGAATGAGTTATACATTAAAAACCCATCTCACTAAACTAATTTTGGAAACTAGACTTCCCTGGACTAATTGCCTCTCAATCACTCTTCTGAGGATCTGAATGGCTCCATGAAAGGACCTAGGTCTGTCTCCATGTGAAATACTTGATGGTTTACCTTTTTTAACCCCAACAACCGTCATTCTTACCCTTGAAACTAAAGTTCAATTTCTTAAGAATTATATACTTGATTTCTCCTCCACTCTGTTTTCTCAGGCAAAAAGGCCTCCTAGTATATAAGCTTTGCCCCCTTTGAGTTTCTGGTACATTCTCACTAACCTGGCTTTATGTACTGGTTAACAGTTGGAAGGAGGAGAAACTCTAGCCAACCTGGGATGGGCTTTTCCTGATGGATCTAACTACTGAAACTGCTACACCACAGAAAAGGGATGGACTCACCTCATACAAATGAAAAGGGTCGACTTCCTCGTGGACAAATAGACTATGACCCTACACCCACCATGATAACTTTCAAAAAAGATTTAAGTGTGGTTGCCTTTTTTTTCTCTTCCTCTTCTGCCAACAGCATCTTCATTATCAATCTAACCAAATCCCCCTATTCTCAGACTAATGGCTTTGATGCTTGTCAGGTCATATCATGTGGAAATTTAGAAAACCAAAACCCATTGTCACCCTCAGATAAATATTTTTTCCTCTATAATCCAGGAGATGACTCCTCCTCAGGTGTGGAATGAGGACCCATACAGGGTGGGAAAGCTTGTTATAACTGGCAGGATATTATCAAGACCACTCAATTTCAAGGATGGACATCTTTTATCTCAACATACAACTCAAAATTCCTGTTTGTAAGGGTACTCCCCTGAAAATTGTCAAAACTTAAAATGCAATCCCATAATAATATTAATGTCCCTACCACAGACCAAAATCTCAAAATTGCTTTAATCTATGGAATGGGCACAGGTATCACAGGCTGAGATCCCATTGGGAGCTTCCTGCTTCAGGTTGTTAGCTCTCCCCAAACTGTCACTCTAGCCTTAAATCCTAGAAATGAGACCTTTCCTCCATATTCTCAAAAAGGACCCTATAAAGGTAAACATTGTTGAAATAAAAGACCTAAGAAAAACCATAGGCATAGAAATAGTAAAAGAGGACATAAATGCCTGGTTGGGATAGATTAAATATTCTGTTTGCACTTTAAATGAAAGTGATTTTTATCCTTGGGTGACAGGAAAACCATAGGCCAAAATAGTCCCCCTTCTACTTGGATGGTCCTCAGACAGAATGGGCATAAACTGTATAATAGCCCTTTTCCAGGATGCTACTGCCTGGACTAACTCATTCTGCTGGACATTGTCACTGTTGTTCCCTGAAGTTAAGGGCCCTGTGGATCAGCCCTTGAGGGCCTTTCTGCTGCTGGCCTTGGATGCCAATTTCACTTCATGTCTCTCTAGACAAGGGGAGAATTTGTTGTTAGTTGGAAACCTAACAGGATCGAAAAAAGACAAAAAACTTCCAGGAGATTCACAGTCAATTTGGCCTAGCCATTCCCCAAGCAGATGTTTGGTGGTATTGTGAGAACCAGTGACTGGGAACCCTACTGGCAAATCAGAGAAATACTTGTGCACTAGTCTAATTGGCCATCCCATCCTTCCCTGGCTACCTCTTCAGGGCAAAGTACTAAAACAAAGTTCAGATTCTTCCAATGGCCCCTTTGACCCTCATGTTTACATTGATTCAATTGGAGTCCTTATTTTGTTGTTAGGTACCATGCAGTCCAGTCATGTCCAACTCATAGTGACCCTCACAGAGTTTTCCATGGCTGACTGTTTCTGGGATTACTTTGGAAGTAGATTGCCATGTCCTTCTCCCATTCTTTCAGTGCTGGGGATCAAACCCAGGTCCTCAGAGAGTGTGGAGTATCACTCTACCAACTGAGCTAAACTCTAGTCCCTGAAGTCCCTAAGGACAGCCAAATGAATTTAAAACTAGAAACCAAACAGTTGCAGGATTTGAATCAGTACTATTTTGGTTGTTAACTATTAACAAAAACATAGACAAGATCAACAGAGATTTGTGAACTATACTAAAAATACAATAAAGAGAATAGCTGAAAAACTGGGCCCTACTAATCAAATGGGGCTGGGATTTAGCTCAGTTGGTAGAGCGCTGCGCTGCAGGTCTCGAGTTCAATTCCCAGCACCACAAAAATGGGAGAAGGGCCTGGCAATCCACTCCCAAGTCAATCCCAAAACAGTCGCCATTGAAAACCCTATGAGGGTCGCTATGAGTCAGATACTGGCTTGATGGCACCTAACAACAACAACAACAACTAATCAAATGCCTACAGCTGTACCACTATGGCATCAGATCCAGTCAGATCTCTGAAACTAAGAGGGGTCAGAACTGGTTAGTACTTGAATGGGAGACTGCTTGGGAACACCAGGTGCTGTAGGCTTGGGAGAAGGACCCAACAACCCACTCCCAAAAATAATCAGCCATTGAAAACCCTATGAATAACAGAGATATAGAAGTGTTTCATCTGTTGAGTGTAGCATCACTATGAGTCGACAGCACCTAACTCGACGGCACCTAACAACAACAACTCATCAACTTGCCTGGGAAAATCAAATGGCCCTAGACATGATACTAGCAGAAAAATATGGAGTATACATTATGATCAAGACTCAATATGTCCTTTTATTCCCAACAATGTGACCACTGATGATACTATCACCAGGGCTCTACAAGGACTAACAACTTTAGCCAATGAACTGGCAAAAAAGTCAGAAACAGACAACTCTTTTTCTTGCTTAATGGAACAATGGTTTAGAAAATGGAAAAGCTTTATACTTCAATCCTCATTTCCCTAATTGTAATAATTGGAATACTTATTAATGGATATTGTATAATCCCCTATACCAAGGATTAAGTCAAAGATTTATAGAGGCTGCTTTGACCAAACAGTCCCTGCCCTCTTACACTAACAGTTTATTCTTATTAAATAATACAGAACACCAATGCCAATTTCTCCTTATAGGAATCAAAGAAAAGAATAAAAACATAAGACAGGAGGAGGGACTTGTGGGAAAAGGTTACATTCCTAAGGTCTATCTTTTCTTCAAAAGATAAAAAAATAACAAAAACTAACAAAGAACTATTTCAGTCACTTATTCAAACACCTTCATTCAGTGCAGTAAACACCTATAAACTTCTTAGCCTCCTATAACATCCAGTTCTCTTTCTTTCCCCTTCTCCTATACCTTACAAAATCGCTAATCAGGTAAAGAAAAGATTGTACAGTCAAAGCCTCAATCTATGAGGTGAGTTCTAGCCACAGATCTACATTAGGGATAAAAGCCAGAGCAATCCTTCCCCCAGTGTGCTTGCTGGATCCCAGTGTGCACTGCTTTGCATCCTTCTGCAGAAGTTCCCTTATAGAGATACTTTCATTTCTCTAAATATCTCCTTACAACATGGGAGTTCATATACAACACTGGTAAACACTGATGACTGAGAATAGCAGACTTTGAAGATTAAAAAAAAAATAACAATTAGAAAAAACAAGTGTCATTGTGGATGTACTACTTACCATTCAGGAAGAAGAGACTATGAATGTAGAGGGAACAGAAACTACAAGAGTTAATAGCTATGTTATCTTACAGTTCATAAAAGCCAAGAAGTGGGACTCAAGAAAGGCAAAACACAAGAAAGGCAAAACACTACCTCTTTTTTTTTTTTTTTT
>VMDO01014322.1:0-54955 GCA_007922755.1 Pedetes capensis | reverse complement strand
ACGAAGTGGAAGCTGCCTTGAAAGAACTGGCAAAACACAAGGCTCCAGGAATTGATGGGATACCAATAGAGATGTTTCAACAAACAGATGCAGCACTGGAGGTGTTAACATGTTTGTGCCAACAGATTTGGAAAACAGCTACTTGGCCAACTGACTGGAAGAGATCCATATTTGTGCCTATTCCCAAAAAAGGGGATCCCACTGAGTGTGGAAACTATCGGACAATATCATTAATATCACACACCAGCAAAATTCTACTAAAGATCATTCAGAAATGACTGCAGCAGTATATTGAGAGGGAATTACCAGAAAATCAAGCAGGATTCAGAAGAGGGTGGTGAACCAGGGACATCATTGCTGATGTCAGGTGGATTTTAGCTGAAAGCAGAGAATATCAGAATGATGTCTATCTATGTTTTATTGACTATGCAAAGGCATTTGATTGTATGGATCATAACAAATTATGGATAACACTTCGGTAAATGGGAATACCAGACACCTAATTGTGCTCATGAGAAATCTGTACATGAACCAGGAGGCAGCTGTTCGAATAGAACAAGGAAACACTGAGTGGTTTAAAGTTGAGAAAGGTGTGCGTCAGGGCTGTATACTTTCCCCCTATCTCCTCAATTTATACGCTGAGCAAATAATCCGAGAAGCTGGACTTTATGAGGAAGAACGCGGCATCAAGATTGGAGGAAGACTCATTATCAACCTGAGTTATGCAGATGACCTAACTGTGCTTGCTGAAAGTGAAGAGGATTTAAAACATTTACTGAGGAAGATCAAAGATCATAGCCTTCAATATGGCTTACGACTAAACATCAACAAAACAATAATCCTTACGCCTGGGTCAGCACGCAACTTCACAATAAATGGAGAAAAGATTGAGGCTGTCCAAGATTTTGCTTTGCTTGGCTCTATAATCAATACCCGTGGAATCAGCAGTCAAGAAATCCTAAGACACATTGCTCTAGGAAAAGCTGTGGCAGTGGATCTCTTTAGAGTATTGAAAAGCAAAGATGTCACATTGAAGACGAAGGTGTGTCTGACTCATTCCATGGTATTTTCAGTGGCATCATATGGTTGTGAAAGCTGGACACAGCTTTCTGTGAGACAGAAGAGAGACAGCAAAAGAGAGATAGAAAAAGAATTGATGCTTTTGAATTGTGGTGCTGGAAACGTCTATTCAATATACCATGGACTGCCAAAAGAACCAACAAATTTGTCCTAGAAGAAGTGTAAACAGAGTGCTCCTTGGAAGCAAGAATGGCCAGACTGCGTCTTACATATTTCGGACATGTGGTCAGGAGAAATCAATCATGTTTGGGATAGTGGCAGGTCAACGCAAAAGAGGAAAACCCTCCACCAGATGGACTGACACAGTGTCTGCAACAATGGGCTTAAACATAAATAACATCATTTGCTTGGCACAGAATCGGCAAGTGTTTCGATCTGCTGTACATAGGGTCTCTATGAGTTGGATTCTATTCAACGGCACCTAACAACAACAAGCCAGTTAATTATACCTCAGTTCATGTGAAGCAGACATTCTTAGAATGTCTTTGCAAATTGACTTTGGGAGTCCTTAGGATTTTAGTCAAGAACTGTAGCATGCTGAGGGGTGGTCTCTAACCAGATGCTTCTTTTGCAGTTGGAGCAGCTTGAGAGACTGGGTGCTTATTAGGTCTGCTCGTGAATGTGTGGTTATATTTGCACGTGTTTGTGCAGCAGATGCATCAGTGATTGGGTCTAGGGATGTTCAGAGGAACAAAAAGCGAAAATCAAACTTTTATTAGGATCCTTCTCATCCCATTTCTGTCCTAAGTATGATTCCTTGCCATAGTCAGATTCCTAGAAACTGCCAGTTGGTCTGATTGTATCATCCACCCACCCTTTGTAATAGTTCTTGTTCTCATCCTCAAGTGAATATCAAAATAAGGCCAACATGATACATAAATTACTACAGTTCAAAGTATAAGCTTACTTTATCTATTTGAAAGGATGTGAATGAAACACCCTTTTCAGCACACTTAAAATTTGGAGTTCAGCTAACCATATAGAAAATATGTTTTTCCTAGGTATCTTATCAATGTAAACTAACATAAAAGCTAAAGGTTAAAAGATTATACATAAATAATCTCTATCCAAAAATGATTAAGAATCTTGGTGGATATCTATGTCACCTTACTTAAGCAATGATGATGGACAATAGTTTGCTAATCCTTTCTTATATCTTCATTTAAGACTAGATTTTATTCTCACTTGTTCTTCCCACAATCTCCTTCTTCTCATATGATATGAAGAACAGAGTGTTGAGATCATTTATAAGAATCCACACTGAAACAGAAGAAAGTATAGTGGAATTTAATGTTATTATTATGAAGGTTTTCTTGTTTGTGTGTTTTTTGGGGGGCACATTCCCTTGGTAGGTACTAGAGTCACTGCTGATACATTTTTAGATTGTAGAACCATTGGTTGACAGGTTGTGGAGTCCTTGTGTTGTTCAGAACTGTAGAGAGTTTGAACTGCAGATTATTGGAGTGCCTGTCTTGCTAAAATTTGACAGGAAATACTTTTAAAATAGATTGAAATTAGATTTTTGGCTGTGGAATGCCATTTCATAAAAGACCTCCTATTTTTTGCTTTGAAATAAAAATATTTGTGAACTCTTTGTTCATCATCAGAAATGTCTGTTTCCAGTTACTTGATGATTATCCTAGCAGTGACCAGATGGCTTAGTATCTTAAGCAATAGACTGTGATTTAGGAATTATGTTTTAATGTTCAAGAGTTCATCTTTTGTTATTGATGCCAGATGAGCCACCATCCATAAAATGTAAATAATAATCTGAACTACCACGAAGGTAAAGAACAATAATAAATCATTCCCATCACTCAAAAGTGACATAAATGGATGACAAATTATAGTAGAGCTCATGATAGAAGGAGTATATGTTACATTACTTAGGGTTTTCAGATTTCTTAATTTTTTGGATTATTTTGGGCATGGTTGATTTGGCAATTAATCATTTGGCTGTATATTTGTATATAATTGTGTGTATAACATTAAACCTGGAGTTCCTAATCTTGTCACTATCAACATCTTCTTAGCCTGCCTCTCCACATACATAGATCTCATATCAGTTAACTCTAAATTTGTATTTATAAATAACAAATACATTCCTTAATAAAAATTAGTTGATTTCAGGAGTTATGATTATCAGGTAATGTCTGCTATCATTCTAACTATTACAAGTTGAGTCAGAGAAAAATATATTTCACGCTTTTATTAAACTATGTAGATTAATTGTATGTTTATGGTCTTGATGAATAGCATAGCCTAAACATCTGCCTTTTTGTGTTTAGGGGCTTCTAGACCTCCAGGAGCAAGAGATTGGGAAGAAGTTGATAAAGTCTTGATAAATTCAGCTTGAGATGCAGGCTTTCTAGACAAATGCAGTTCTTAGAAAATTAGAGCATGATCTTACATGTATTTTTTTAAAAATCTTTGGGCTATTTACTCCAGAGAACAAGCTATAAATATCAGGAATGTTTAGTACACAGCCAGAATTTGCAATAATATATTTAATAACTTCAAGTGAGTGAAGAGAAAGAATCTTTTCTAATCATCTTTTAGCTTTTAAAGTGTGTTGTAAAACCTTCATGGTCACATAATTCTCAATTATTCACGACGGTTGCTCCATCACCTAGAACACCAGAGCAGTCTCTCTTTCCTTTAGAAAAAAACACTACTACATAAATCATAACAAATATGTAACCTTAAGTTTTAAACTGGGAATACATGTAAAATTTCTGGAATTCCTCATTTTGAAATCATACATTTATAGTGTTCATCTATTCCAAATGGAATCAAATTATGAAGCAAACTAGTATGGGTTAGAGTGTTCATGTCCTGAAGAAGCATTTTAATCCCATGTTGAAACATTGATGAATCATATTTTTTTCTCCAGAGACTGGATCCCCAATTACAGCATCATGCATTGGATTAGGTAACTCTAAGACACCTCCCCCAGGGCAAGCAGGAAAATGTGTTCCAGGATACAATGGTAAGAAATGACCCTGGCAATTTCAGTATGTAATGTTAATAATCTTTGTGTTCTCTTGTACCTATTGTGTACCATATTTTGTTAAACATACTAGTGCTTAATAAATATTTGATTCAATGCCTCAATTTTTACTATCAAGAATAATGCTGTGACCTTCCAGGGACATGACTGTAATTACTAAGAAAATATCATTTATCAGGCATTTGAAGAATGTAGTGTGAAATTACTACATATGGAACATTTGATAGCTGCCCACTACTGAGGTACATCCG
The DNA here is from genome assembly GCA_007922755.1 of Pedetes capensis. Classification (NCBI taxonomy): domain Eukaryota; kingdom Metazoa; phylum Chordata; class Mammalia; order Rodentia; family Pedetidae; genus Pedetes; species Pedetes capensis. Next base: position 50,614 of record VMDO01014322.1, on the reverse strand, counting down.
TTCATTTCATGGTGAAGTACATTTAATTTAGAAATATTACAACTATTTAGAGATGAGAAACTTGATACCCAGAGAGACTAAACAACTTTTCTAAGGTTGCACAGCAGGTTAGAGCCTCAGGACAAAGCAAACTACTGTGTTTTGTTTTGTTTGTCATTTTGCTTTCATTATATAAGCCGTGGAGTCTTTCATAACACTTGCTATCTCTTAATTTAAGAATAAAGACAAGGGTTTTGAAGGATGCTAGCTAAAAGTAAATACAAAGAGTATAGATTCTAAAGAAAACATTTCTTTGATGCTGAATTTAATGACAAAGAGATATCCTCTCAATATTTGTTCACAAATTTATAGTACTGATCATAATAATTTCTCCTTGGACCTACACCCTACTTGTATGAGTATATATTTCATCTAACTTATTGAGCATTCAACTTTCATATTTCTAAGTAAGAGTCATAATGTTGGGCCCTTCCTGGGGCTGCTCAATGGTGACATGACACAGTAAAGCATTAACCAAGTGTCTGTAATTCAAAAGATGGAATTGAGTCTTAGCTACTAAGATTTCAGGGAAGCCAGAGGGACTGACTTGATTTAGACTCATATATTCATTTTACAGACAAGAAACATGAGGCACAGAGGTGATATGATTTACATAAGGTCACACAATTTAGCTTAATGGATTTAGGAGGAAAAGTCAGCTTTAGGGGACAGAGCATGATTCTTAACATATGTTTTCTATTTGCATATAAATTACAAAATTTAGAGATTTTCTTTTTGCTTCTGAAATGTAAAAATATTGTATTTTCTTTCTTGGACAGTGTCTTTTTAAGAAAGCATAGATCACTTAGCTTAACCTATCAAATATCTGTAAAAGACATGTTAGATTTTTTTATTCAGGACATTTTTTATTAGTAGTATCCTATGAAGTCAGTTACTTCTCTTGCCACAGGAAGGTGAACTCAGATGTAGAGAAACCCTCCATTTGAACAGCTCTGTCATCCCTGTTCCTTTTTTCAGAGAAATGGCCTTTGTATTGAGGCGTTTTTTAGGGGTTGCTGATTGTGGGAGATGTTAAATGCATTTCTCCCTTAGTATTTCAGTTCCATTTTTACATCCAGCTGTAAGATTTAAGCTTTGAAGCTTCATGGAACTTCAATAAATGTTTCTCATTGTCTGAAAGCCGCTAGCTTCCAGACAGGACAAGTTAAACTTCTATAACTGAATAACCAGTGAGTTTATGACTGAAGATTTTTAATGTTTTGTGGTTATCCAAAGGTCTGAAAGCATAATATAATATTCAATATTATAATAAAAAGCAAGATTGTTTGGACAAAGAAAGAAAACCTTTTCTGTTTGAAAAAATACTCAGTATAACACAATACTTAATTTCACATGCATTTTGTCGCTTACTCAGTCTTCTCACTTAATATATATTTTTCTCCATTTCTCTTTTTGTTTTGCTTTGTTTTGCTTTGGGGATACTAGGGTTTGAATCCAGGGCCTTGCACTTGCAGGCTTTGCAAGTGCTGTACCACTGAGCTGCACCCTCAGCCCATTTATTTTATTTTTTTGAGACCAAGTCTCACTAAATTATGCAGACTATCTCTGGTCTCAAACTTGCTATCCTCCTGCCTCTGCCTCCAGAGTTGCTGAGATTATAGGCCTGTGCCACCTAGACTGGCATTTTTCTTCATTTCTTATAGGAATGATTCCCATTTCATAGATAGGAAAACTGAAGGTGTAGTAGAACATAGTAATTTGGCCACTGGCCTGGTATTTAAGGAAACAAAATGAATTAGACATGCCTTCCACCCTTTCTGAACTCCCAATCTAGTGAGATATGTTGTTGTTGTTAAGTTCTGTCGAGTCGTGTCCAACTCACAGAGACCTTCATGGGGTTTCCAATGGCTGATTGTTTTGGGATTTCCTCAGGAGTGGATTGCCACATCCTTCTCCCGTATAGTGAGATATAGCTACTTATAATTCTACTAATTTAAGTGCCAAATGATGTTTTAAAACAAAGTGCTCCAGGAGCACAAAGAAGGTAAGAATTTATTTTTCCCAGGGTCAAAGTTCTTCTGATATTTTTTGTTTGTTTTTTGAGACAGGCAGTCCTCGAACTCACTATGTAGACCATGCTGGCCTCAGACTTACCTAGATCCTCTAGCTCAGCCTCCCAAGTGCTAGGATTGCAGGTGTGCGCCACCATGCCCAGTGGAATCCCTTCTCATTTCAAAGTTGCTTACAAAGGAATGACCTGGAGGCATAGAGCCATATGAAAAATCTATTAGACCTAGATAATTATCATTTCTCTTCATGTTTAGTTCCCAGTAAGGGTTACTGAATATGGATATAAACACCTTCAGGATCTCATGAAGATGGTACCAAAAGCATTGGGATAATATCTGGAAAGATTAATCTAATTTAAAACTCATTAAGTGGATGTTGTTGTTATTAGGTGCCATTGAGTCCTGTATGACTCTTAGCAACATTTATAGGGTTTTCAATGGCTGATTGTTTTGGAATTGCCTTGGAAATGGATTGCCACATCCCTGTCCCATTTTTGCGGTGCTGGGAATCGAACCTCAGTTGTCAGAAACTGCAGAGCAGCTCTCTACCAACTGAGCTAAATCCCAGCCCCCATTAAGTAGATATCAAGTATTAATTGAGAAGAAGGGGTTTTTAATATTTTTAAATGCTTTATTTTTATTGAGTCTAATACAGCTGAACTTAAAAATTTTATTTCCTTTAATTTTTATAAAAATGAACATATTTATAATGTTCTTAACTGACTAAAATGATATAAGTAGACATAGGAACAGGCTATGCAATTACCAGCATGTTTAAAATATGTCTTTATTTAGGGAGACTCTGAAGGAAAATTTATGGTCTTGTTAGGAATCAAACACATGTACCTTTTATATTTTTGTGAGGTATTTTAGCTTATTCATATATATTCATGATCTCACCAGAAAGAAAATATTACTTTTTTAAATTACATTTTGGGGGGTTAAATATGGAAAATGTGGAAAAATGTTTAAGCTTTAAGGTTGTGCATTTCTATTCACATCTTTATTTATATTTTACTTTGTAGTTATGATTTTGGATGACAACATGCAAAAACTGAAGGCTCGATGTTTAGGAAATATTGTGGTAAAGTAAGAAAAATGTTCAATATTACTATTTAAAAGGCCAAAAATTAATATATTCTATTAAGGAAAGAAATGGAGTGATTGCCTTGATAATACCATTGAGGTTACAAAATGAGCCTGTGTATTGTTTGAGTACTGTACTAACTCTGTTGTTGTTGTTAGGTACACTGGAGTTGGTCTCTGACTCATAGCGACTCTACAGGCAACAGGTGAAACACTATTGCCAGTGCTTCTCTGCTGTTCATAGAGTTTTCAATGGCAGATTGATTTTTTGGGAGTGGGATGCCAGGTCCATCTCCCAGGCCTACAGCACCTGGTGTTCCCAGGCGGTCTCCCATCCAAGTACTAACCAGGCTCGACCCTTCTTAACTTCCGAGATCTGATGGGATCCTATGCAACAGGGTTAGGGTTACGGCTGCAAGCACACTAACAGCTGCAGGCGTACTAACTCTAGTGTAATTTAAATATGAGATCCCTATAAAGTTCAGCAAATTTAGATATTTTTTAAAAAGTAAATCTTGTACTTTTAAAATAATTTTTTCTGGTTACACAAGTGATATGTAGATGGCAGAAGTAACTTGTGTACCAAAAATATAAACATGTAAATTGCTCTTGTACTCCCAGCCCTCAGCAATACATGATTTATTTTGTAATATACAGCCCTAAACCACAAAATGGCATTTCAGTCAATGACAGACCACATAGAGGATGCTATTCCTACAAGTTTATGTTGAAGCTGAAAAATTCCTGTCACTTAATGATGTTGTAAGTGCAATACATTACTCAGAAGCTTGTGTTCATGCTGATGTAAATAAGCCTACTGCACCACCAGTCTTATAGAGGTGTGGCACATACCATTATATATAGTACATAACATATGATAATGATAATAAAAACTATGTTTTTAGTTTGTGTACTTGTTATACCATTACTTCTATCGTTATTTTACAGTGTACTTTTACTTATAAAGAAAAGTTTACTATAGAGCAATACGATGTTTTACTAAGACTGTATCCTCATAAATCTCATATTTATCATCTCTTGATTGCATCAAGAGGCCATGTCTAGTGACTAATCTATACCATTTAGGTTTGTGAAAATAAACACTATGATGCTAGTACAATGACAAAATTACCTAAGGACACATTTCAAAACATATTGCATCGTTAAGTAATGTGTGATTGCATGACTGTCCACTTTTGGCAAACAGTTTACATTATTGAATCAATTAAGTTTGTTTTGTGTATTACTGTTTTCCTTTAATACTACCTCAAGAGCATTTAAAATGTTTACTCTGCCTCTTAATATTTTTCATCCCTGTTGTAGGCACCTCAGTCTTTTTTGAACTTATGATTTTAAATAATACTGTATTGAATATTTCTTTGGTTTTGTCTTTTCTCCTTTCCTGATATTTACTATAGCATTAAGTAGATTTGTAAATGTATAATTACTGGATCAAATAGTAGAATATCATTAAATTCCTGACCCACCACATACCAAAATTCCTTGTTAATATTGTTCATCAGTATTTATTGATAGGCAAAAATGCTTAAATTTGAAATGAAAATATTTAAATTTACTTTATTAAGTCAGACTTTAAAGTTATTCTAGAGAAGCTGAGTGCATACCTGTAATCCCAGCAAACTGGGAGGGGGGGGTGGCAGTGGCAGGAGGATCGCAAGTTTGAGACCAGAGGCAGTCTGGTCTCTAATTTAGTGAGACCCTGTCTCAACAAATGAAAAATGAACTGGGGGTGCAGCTCAGTGGTCCAGCACTTGCAAAGCATCCAAGTTTGAGGCCCTGGGTTCAATCCCCAGTGCTGCAAAAAAGAAAAATAATAATAAAAATAAATAAATGAATAAATAAATAAAGTTATGCTACAGGAAGCTGAAATAGAAAAGTCGGGTGTCACATAACATGTGACATTTGATACAGGTTGCTTTAATGCCTCAGATTATCATATTTTTCCGCATATTTACTGGTATGGTTTAAGTAGTAGAATTCACCAGAATGAGCTACCATGAATAAACAAAAATTATTGTATGTCATGTCATAAAAGCGATTTGTTTTCTTATTTCTTTCTATTAGAAGTGAAAAGATTTACGATAGGCACTTTCAAACTGGCATAAAATTTCTTTCTTTTAATAAAATATCGTAAATGCTATGAATATTAAATGAAAAGTAGTAGTAAAAACATATTTTTCAGGTGGAAATATTTTCATTTAAAAAGGGTTAATAGAAGAGATACACATTTTGCACATTTCTTCTCATATTTTTGTGTTATTAGGAAGTATGTAAGCACTATATTACTTTTTTTTTGTTGTTGTTAGGTGCCTTCGAGTTGGTGTCCAATTCATAGTGACCCTACATACAACAGGCAAAACAATATTGTTAGTGCTTTTCTGCTCTTCATAGGGTATTCAGTGGCTGATTATTTTTTGAGAATGGCTTTCTGAATCCTTCTCCCAAGCCTACAGCACCTGGTGATACCAAGTGGTCTCCCATCAAAGTACTAACCAGGCTCGACCCTGCTTCAGCTTCCAATGTCTGACAGGATAGGATGCCACAATGGTATGGCTACAGGCACATTACCTTATTAGGAGCTAACATATCCAAAAAGATAGAAAAGTTAAATACTGAACACTATTTACATTCATTTTTATCTGAATCACAATCCATATTCACACAGAACTGATTGAAATACTACCTACTATGGGGAAAGTAGAAGAGGGAAGGCGAGGGCTTGCTAAAGAAAATGATATGAATATGATTATGCATAGATGTTTAACTGCTTTAGGAAGCACATGGTCTTTGAAAGCTTTTAAAAGCACTCTAGCAGCATACATTTTTATATAACCTGACTGTAAGTGAGTCATCTATTTCATAAAGCAACTCTTTTAGGATCCCAGGGGTGGCATTTGATGCCAGCAGTTTTAAGCCTCTCTTGGGTTCTGTCAGTCTGATTATGGGTGGTTTTGCCCTACATCCATTCAGAGATAATAAAATACAGCAGTATCCCATACAAACTATAAGTTTTCCTCATGGCCATTAATGTTATTTTGAGACCTCGAAAGTAACACAAATCTCTCCTTAAAGCATTCCGTGGTTTCAAGTGTCACCAATTCAGAATAAACTTTTTACCTTCTGTATTCCTAACCAGAGAATTTTATTATATAGATTCGAGGTTCTTAGATTTCATTATAAATTAAAAGAATACAGTATGTCTAGATGTGGTAGAATTTGATTCCTCCTTTTGGTTAATAGTGAAACTATGCATTTAAAGATATTATATACATATTGTTTGTATTTAAAAAGGCAAGGTAGAAATAATGAGGAAAAATAAAATATTATCACCAAGATATCTCTTTCTGTCCCCAACAGAACAGCTCTGATAAGTTGTTTTTCAAGAATTCATTTTTATCTATGAGAGAAGGCATCCTTTTGAAAATCTGCTTTGCCAATAGCCAATCCACTCTAACTCATCAATCTAAACATTTTCCCTACATCTTAATGGCTGCTTACAGTATGTGTAAGATGTTTTCCAGGAACATCTATCAGTAAAACTTGTTCACGTAGGTTCATATTTACAAATGGCAATATATGGAAAAAGAAAACTAAAAAACAAAACCCAGAAAACTCTTGATCAACTTAGCTTTTTTTACCTTTTTGTTATACCATTTTGGGAAATATATCTTTTCTCTTCAGGATACTTCATCACTAAAAACAGACATTTTGGTGAGCTTTTAGGTTATTATTTATCATACACTATAATGAGTTTCATTATGGGATTATCATACAATTGAATCATGTATTTGGCACTTGTTCTCTCTCCCCATGTTGCTCTCATCCCTCCCATTATCCCCCTCCCCGCTCTAGATACATTCCCTTGTTCTTTCTAGTCTTGTGCGAGCGCGTACACACACACACATATATACATGTATATATATGTATATTAATATATATGTGTATATATGTATATTAATATATATATATGTATATATATGTGTGTGTGTATGTGTATATATTTGGGAGAAGGACCTGGCAACCCCCTCCCAAAAATCAATCTGCCATTGAAAAAACCCTATGAACAGCAGAGAAGCACTGACAATCATGTTTCCCCTGTTGTACAGAGGGTTGCTATGAGTCGGAGACCGACTCGACAGCACCTAACAACAACAACAATATGTGTATACATATATATATATATATATGTATATATATACACACACACACACATATATACATATATATATGTACATATATATACATACACACACACACACACACACACACACACACACACACACACACACACATATGCATTCATCTTAGGAGAAATCTAGTTTCCACATGTGAGAACATAAGGAATTTATCTTTCTTAACCAGGCTTACTTCACTTAAAATGATGTTCTCCAGTCCTATCCATGATTTCATCTTATTCTTAAACTACTATAGGCACTGGGATATAATAAACAAGAATCTTCAAGTTTCAATGTCTTAGCTGATTAATTGTATTCATAGCATCTACTTTCTTCTAGAAGAAAAAAATTTCATGTCCACATGGTCGTTAGAAAATTCTTTTGATTTTTGAAACGTACTCCAGGCAGTTAATTTGCTGGGAAAGTTATGGTATCTGAGTTGCTATGAATACAGAATGCTCATGAATTTTAGAAGGTTCTTCTGTAATTGTGTCCAGTGCTCCAAAGTGCAGAAATAAAATTATGAGTCAGTAATTTCCAGGCAACAGAGAGCAGAGCATGAAAGAAAATTTTAACTGTAATTGCCTTCCATGGTAGCACAGTGCTCACCGTTATTAAAGCCATAGGTCTCTAGCTCTTCCCCTCGAATGGGCATAAATTTTTCTGCCCAAATCTGTTGTTTCTATTGGAAGTGTGGCTTGTCCACCCCCTGCTGTGTTCTGCTGACCTGGGCCCTACAGGCAGTGGTGGTTTGCTAGGGAGCTGTATGTAGTTGTTCAAATGGCTTTTTCTTTAATACCTGCCAATTTCTCATTCTCTAGATATTGAACTTTTGGCCTTTATTGATGTTTGCTCACATTTTTATAGCTTCACAGCAGCAATTCAGTCACTATGCTGCCATGCTGGAACAGAGCCAAGGCATCTTTCTTTTCATCAGAGTGTCCTTTGAATAAAACTAAATGTGTCTCATAATTGTAATCCTGATACTTCCTAAATCTCCTCTAAAAATTTTGGTATAAATCCTAATTAGCCTTATAATAAAGCTATGAGGAAGGGAAAGGGACAGATACCATCCTCATTTTAAACATGAGAAAGTAAGCATCATTAGTACAAAGCTAGATTCACATTATCACCCAATCTTTTGTCTTCCCAGAGAGAAAGCATTTATGGCCTGGGCAGTGTCTTCTGGGGAGACAAAAAGTAACTTCATATGTAAATCACAAGTAAAGCTGAAGGACCTTGTAGGAAACAGTATGAGAGCACATTTAGGATTTAATTCCAGAATTCTCAAAGGAATGGGATTTATGCATTCAACTTATTTCTGAAACCACAGGGATTCCTGATAGAACGGCGAATACAGATCATCTTTTATCTGGACTAGGAGGCACCTGAGGATATTAGAGTTCAGATTGGTTGGGAATATGTTGTGTTCTACAGTGATGAACATTCTCCTCCTGCTGTGGCTCTTTAAGTATTTCTCAGCACTCTGATGCCTCCTTCCATGTAGGAGCTACCTCAGATATGCCTCTTCTTCAGAATGATCCCTTTGGAAAGGATATTCTCTAAAAGGAACATTTTGCCTCAAACTAGAGGAGTTGAAAAGAAAAACAAAACTAAAAATCAAAAAATGGGTTCTTTCTCATTCTGCTTAAAAGAGTTAAGGGAAGGTATCACAGGGTGGTAACATTTCATTTTGCATTTGAAGGATGAAAATAGACATTAACCAACACATTTCTTAATGTTTTCATATCTGTCTCTTCCTTCTACCAATCCAATGCATTTTAATGTTACTGTAACTGCAATAAAGTGTTAATTTTTATTATGCCCGAATACAATCCCCTGTGCACTATCATTCTGAAAGGAAGAATTATACTTGATGTTGGGTAATCCTTGAGATAGTATTAGGGACAAAAATGTTCATTGAGAATGCGGCAACAAATTAAACTCTTTCTCACATGTGTAACTTCTGTCTGGATCTTATCACTCTTCTACTCATTTGTTTTCTTAAATTTTAATTTAATTTAATTTAATATAAATTTATATTAAATATATAAATAAATGAAATAAATGTCTATTATAATGAATATATAATATAAATAAATATAAATAAATATAATAAATATATAATATATCATATAAATATATAAATACATAATAAATATATAATATAATACATATATATTTATTTATAATATTAATAATATTTATAATATATATAATATAATATAATAAATAATGAATATATAATAAATGTAATAAAAATAAATATATTATTATAATTTAATATAAATATTAAATTTGTTTTCTTAAATTTAAATTTAAATTTAAATTTCTTAAATATATGCGCTGTAGCTGCAGCACCTAGTGCCCAATCCTGCCTGATCTCAGAAGCTAACTATGGTTGTGCCTGGTTAGGGCTTGGATGGTAGACTGCCTGGGAATACTGGGTGCTGTAGGCTTGGGAGAAGGACCAGGCAACCCACTCCCAAAAAACAATCAGCCATCGAAAACCCTATGAATAGGAGAGAGGCACTGACATATTGCCAGGGATGGCACAGTGTTTGATGGTGTTTTGTGATGGTGTACACAGGGTTGCTATGAGTTGGACTTGACTCAATGGCACCTAACAATATCTTGGATTTAACCCAGTTGGTAGAGCTCTACTCTGCAGTCTCTGGTGCAGAGACTAAGTGCAATTCCCAGTACCATAAAAATGTGAGAAGGATGTGGCAATCCATTCCTGAGCCAATCCCAAAGCAATCAGCCATTGAAAACCCTATAAGGGTCTCTATGAGTCATCAGACAGGACTTGACAGCACCTAACAAAAAAAAAACTGTATATATATATGTGTGTGCATATGTGTGTGTGTGTATATATATATATATTTTTTTTTGTTTTTTTCCAGTACTGAAATTTTTCTGCTTTTCTGCTTTTTTTAAGGATCATTTTGTGCCTTTCTTCTGGACATCTCTCTTTTGACACCCTTTCTGAAGCTTTCCGAATCATTTCTGTCTGAACCATTATATGAATTTTTTTTAAGATGCCACACCTTGCTGGGCTGGGATTTGGCTCAGTTGGTAGAGCACTGTGCTGCAGTCTCTGAGGTCCTGAGTTCAATTCCCAGCACCGCAAAAATGGGAGAAGGGCCTGGCAATCCACTCCCAAGGCAATCCCGAAACAGTCAGCCATTGAAAACCCTATGAGGGTTGCTATGAGTCGGATACCGACTCTACAGCACCTAACAACAACAACAACAACACCTTGCTGGGCTGGGATCTAGCTCAGTTGGCAGAGTGCTGCTCTGCAGTCTCTGAGGTCCTGAGTTCGATTCCCAGCACCGCAAAAATGGGAGAAGGATGTGGCAATCCACTCCCAAGGCAATCCTGAAACAGTCAGCCACTAAAAACCCTGTGAGGGTCACTATGAGTCCGACACAACTCGATGGCACCTGATAACAACAATACCTTGCTAGGAACAGCAAGATTTACCCTATTTTATCCCATCAATCACCAATTGCAATCTTATATCTAAATTTCCAGCTTGATTATCAGTTAGACTGTGAATAATGTACTAATTTCCTCAGGATATTTCAAAAATAGCTTGACATACACACATGGCATTTCTATCACTTCCACATCTTTGGTAAAAACTTTTCTTCCAAGAGTCTCTGGCAGTATAGTTTAATCACTTGTTCTAAAGCATGCCTGAAAACATATTTATATTTTTACATTATTTTATTAACATAATGGAGAGACATCCTTGATGAAAACCTGCCTCCTTATTTTATTTTGTTTTATTTTATTATTTTGCAGTACTGGGGATGGAACCCATGGCCTCATGCTTTCATGCTTTGCAAGCGCTGGACCACTGAGCTGCACCTTCAGCCCATTTTTTTTAGTTTTTGATACAGGGTCTCACTAAATTACCCAGATTGCCTCTGGTATCGAACTTGCAATCTTCCTGCCTCTGCCTCCCAAGTCGTTGGGATTACAGGGATGCACCATCCTACCTGGCCCTATTTGTATTTTTAAAATGCTAAATTTCTCGTAGCGCATTGTATGCCAGAATCTCCATGCACCTGTGGCTATTGTTTATATCTTTGCATTATTAATGACTGACTGAGGAATACCAAATGCTGAACAAACATTGAATGAAGAAGATGAATGCATGAGTTAATGCATGTATAGATGAATGAATGAATGAAACAAGAAAGTTATTTCTCTGCTGTTTTCTCTTCATATTTTTGTACTTTCATTTTCTCCATACTGGCTGCTTCCTTTGCCTTAAATCATTGATTTATATCTGTCCTTGCAATAGCCCACAAACCTTTAAGTATATTCCAACCTTAGTACCATCTAATTACTTACTTCCTGCTAGGTCCTTATTCACTCCAGCTATTCCCTGCTCCACTTTGCTGAAATGGTAATCTTAAGAATATTCAAAATATCTTTAATACTAAATGTCATCACTACTGTTGAATGCATTCTAAAACAAAATTTACATTTCATTTTACCTTGTTAAACAGTCATTATGATACTCTGTCCTCCTGGTTCCCATACAACTTTGTTTTTCTTCTTTTTGCTCAATGGTCTTCTTTCTTTAATCCTTCTTTAACATCATATTTAGTCTTGGATTTCTCCTTCCTCTTCCATAAACTCTACCTGAATTATCTCACTCATTTCTAATATTTCTATAATTACCTAGGTACATATTGTGAGTGTGTATATACATATACACACTCAGGCTCATCTCACTTCTAGGTTTCGGACATGGATTTATTGACATCTTATTTGATGGCTCTATTTATAACGCCACAGGCTCCTAAAATTCGTCACATAAATCAAATTGTCTATCTCCTCCCCACTCCTCCAAATTATGTTTCACTTTCCCTGAAAATATTCTGTTTACTACATTTGTACGGTGTTGAATTATATCATAGTTGATCTAGACTAGAACATTTACACACAGTTTTGCCTCTTCTGTCTTCTTCATCTTTTACATTTAATGTTTATCTATTCACTGTGGCTTCCATTTATCTAATTTCACCACATTACTTTCAGCATTCTTCTGGAGACAGAACTGATTGTTTCCTTTAAATTTTTTTGGTAATTCTGCATTATCACATGACTATTATACTAGTCATTCTTCTCCAGAGGAACAACCAATAGAACACACACACACACACACACACACACACACACACACACACACGGAGTGCCAAAAATGTATATACATTTTAAGAAATATTAGTAATGTATTACTTTTTGAAGTTGAATTATGACGGTAATGTTTAGAATGATGTGTGTTTAAAAGATGGCTTTAATCAAATAAATACTAGAGCCATCATGCAACAGTCAGTATAGTAAAAGAAAATGGCAGAAAGCTCTGTGTGTGTGTGTGTGTGTGTGTGTGTGTGTGTGTGTGTCTTGGGAGATTGAACTCAGGACCCTCTGCCACTGAGCTACACCCTCAGACTTTTTTTTTAAAATTTTGAATCTGGGTCTCACTGTGTTATGTATGTTGCCTCTGGGTTCAAACTCATGATCCTCCTGCTTCATCGACAGAGTCAGTGGAATCACAGGCATGTGCCACCAGTGCCAACAGATTTTGAAGTGGTATTTGAAATTTGAGAATATTGTGGAAATACAATGACAACGGAGGCGTCAATATGCAACAGAACCTCCTACATGCCTAACAATTGCACACATTTGCGATAAGTTTGAGATACGTGGTACTGCAGGTGATGTGCATGAGGGAAGATCCAGGAGGGCTGCACAGCAAATCCTACTTCTTCTGCTATGGTGTAGGAACAGTTTACATGCTCAACATAGAAATCTATCAACCACTGTGTACGTGATACAGGAGTTAACAGAACTAGCGTAAGATACACACTTAAAACAGCAAAATGGAAAGTTTTCATCCCAAAATGTGTATACAAATTTTTGGTACCCTCTGTATATACAGAGAGAAGGAGAGAGACACACACTTAGGGAGAGAGAGGGACAGAGAGCAAGAAACAGAGAGGAGGGGAGGGAGAGAGAGGCTCTGACTCTATTGTGAGGAGACAGTGTGTGGATGTTTTCGAACAAAAATGTTTGATTTAAGGTAGATAAAATGAGAGAAATACTTGTCTAACAATATACCCTTTGATATGCATAGTGCTCAGATTGAGCAATATTATGTGTTTAGAAAGTTGAATCCACATTCCTACATATCAGTAATACTAATCATTCTATAACTATCCTCATTCCAGCATTAATGTCAGTTGCCATTTATTATTATAGTTATTTTTTAATTTTTCTTATACTACAGTAGAAATACATTTTCTAAAACCCTTGTATCTGTCCAAAACTGACATCAAGAAAGACAGAACTATATATCCTGACATATTTCCTGGGAATAACTGGAAATTATCTCTTTTTAAATGTGCATCTCCACTAGGTTTATTGTTATTTAATCAGCAATGTACTTCACTCATTATTGTTATCCCTTTATGCCTTCATTGACATTTGATTTTGCACTTCCTTAAGTGTCCACTTTATCTCATTACCTTTAGCACCCTAAAATTGCCATTAAGTTGATATTTAGCATTTATTATATACATATTTTAGTTCAATGCTTAATTATCAGTTTCACTCATTTTAAAAAATATTAATGAGCTGATTTAAAAGAAACCAATAAAGCCAAATTATTTACGTGGTTATTTAGAAGAATTAGCATAGTAAAGACAGTTAAAAAACCTGGAGGAATTATGACCTTCCGCCTCCTACCTCCAAAGGGATTTAATGATGAGCAATAATGATAACTGCACAAGTAGCAACAATGAACCAGAATTTCTGTAGCTTTTTTCTTTTTTGCTGTTTTTACAGATCACAGCATATTTTCACATGTATTTTATGTGATTACATACAATCCATAAATGCTGACAAATGGTATTTTTTCTGTCTTGAAAGGACCTAGCAAGGGGAAAAGCCTCACCAGGATCACTCCTGGAAGGCTAAACATGGTGGAAAAGGTCAATAAAAGCTGGGCTGCCCAAGAAGGTATTAGCAGCTGCTCCCAATTGTAACAGCATTTTCTGCCTGACAGATGTGAAAATAAAATTCAGTGCCATGGAAGTATAATATTGGGATGTCCGTCTGACCATACAGTAACCATTGATGTTTCATTTTCAATTTTTCTCAATATCAAATATGTGAAGTCACGGCTCCACTTAATTTTAATTGTATGAGTAAAGTCATACAGTGTAATAATATCTAAATTTCTAAACTATAAAATAATATCTAAATGTTTTCTGTGTCCTGAAAAAAAAAGTGATTATCTTTGTCAGTGAGGCACTTCCTATACAGAACCAAGGTAATAATTAATTCATTTATTTTTATAAATCTATATGTTAGATAAATGATAGCTTTATAGAGATTAAGCCCACACCTACAACAACAACAAGCATATAACACTTATTTGATATTATTGAGGTAACAAGTATATGAGGAAATTGGCTAAGAAGAAAAGATAGCTGGACATGGTGCTCACACCTGTAATCCCAGCAACTTGGGAGCCAGACTTGGAGGCAGGAGGATAGCAAGTTTGAGGCCAGAGATAGACTGTGTAGTTTAGCGAGACTGGCCTCAAAATTAAAAATTTAAAAAATAAAAATGAGCTGGGGGTGCCACCCAGTGGTAGAGCACTTGCAAGGCATGTGCAAGGTCCTGGGTTCAACCCCCAAGTATCAGAGAGAGGGAAAGGGAAAGGGAGAGGGAGAGGGAGAAGGAGAGGGAGAGAGAAAGAGAAGATACATGATACCCTTTATTCTTTATGTTCAAGATTTCCATATATGCATAGGAGTGAGAAAATACACAATGTTTGATGATCATGAAATGAAAGAAAAGTGGGCAGTGAGAGAGAATTCCCAGGGGAAGGAGGCACACTGATTAGGAAGATAGGATTGTATGCTGTTAGGTCCCATCCAGTCAGGTCCGACTCAGTCATAGCGACCCTCATAGGGTTTCCAATAGCTGATTGTTTCGGGATTGCTTCAGGAGTGGACTGCCAAGTCCTTCTCCCATTTGTGCAGGGCTGGGGATTGAACCCGAACCATCAGAGAGTATGGACAAGCACTTTACCAATTGAGCCAAACCCCAGCTGGGTCAATACTGAATGCTTAATTGGAAACATTCCATTGCAGGGACAAGCAAAGAAGACAGTTAATATAGTGGTACTTTAAAAACTGAAATTATTTTTCTATGATGGAGGTGTTTCTTTTAAAAGAAACTTAGCATTACTTTTTTTTCATTTTTTGGGTATTATGGTTTTTATTGAAATTGTGATGATTGCTAATAAATATTTGAATGCCAAATGTGTGTTCCTTTTGTGTACTTTCCAGAAATAACAGTCATTCTTTAATAATTTTGCTGTGACATTGTCTGCTACTTAGGTCTCAATTATACGTACCCTGTTCAATAGATTTGTTGTTTTTATTGTTGTTAGGTGCTGCCCAGTAGGGGATACATTTCAATGAGGGATTTTAATTGAAATTATCCATCACACTGGAAAAATAATAATTATAACCAATCTGTCTTTATTATCACTTTCATAGTAACTTGAACTACTCTGTTTTTGTCTAAGGTTGCCATTACCACCTGGGGCTTTTTCAGGACTCTGGAAGAATCAAGAAGCATTCAAGCATTTATACTTTGAAAAATTTCCAGTAAGGACTTTAATATACTTTAAAAATCTTCTTTATGTACTCTATGTTATTTGCCTGCTAAATTAAGCAACTTCCAAGAATCAAGGATCAAAAGCAACTTTTAGATGTTACATGGACCAGTATCCAGCTTTTAGATAGGGATAAGAATGACCAAATCACAATAATCTAAATAAATCATTTTTGTAATTAATATCAATCTCTGGACACAGAAATTTCTCTGTTTCTCTTAACAGTTTTTCCTAAGGTGCTGATATCAGGAATTTTTATTGTTGTTAAATCCAGATTTTATTTTACTTTCCATATCATTTTCCCCACTGGATTCCCTTGTACAGACTAAGAGCAATGTACAGAATGATACAATGTCATTAAGACTCGTTAACCTCCACACCTGGTTATATGAGTAGAGTTCATTTGATTTGTCCAATTGTTTTTTTTTTCTATCCCCTTATTTATTTTTGACATCTTTTCCTGAATGTTGTCTGAGCTTTTTATTTTAGAATTCCATTTTAAAAACATAGGTACAGGTTAGAGTCAATATTTTCAAAGCCCACCCGTGGCCCCAGGGAACCCGATAGCAAAGATTGTTGTACTGTTTTTCATTTGATCATTTACCTGCTAACCCACACCTAGGTGCTGGTCTTTTATTCATAGCAGCTTTTCATTGATAATGCATGTCAGAGTCTCATCACCATTTTTCTGCTGTCATTTTACTTTTCCTTCTTTCCCTGAGGGTGTTGCCTTATCCTCATGATGCACGAGGTAAGAAAGAATGAATAGTTGAAATTTCATAAAAACAGTGGGTCTGCGTATTTAGTGTTCCATCTTTATTATTTGTGAATGAAAGACAGATAACCTGATCAACTAGACAAAGGACAAGAATTAAAATAGTTTTCTTTGGGAGACCTCAGAGTTAATGACCTCAATAGCCAAGATTAAACATTCTCCTGATAGACAGTGGCATGAAGATTTGTCAGTATAGTTGACTACAGTCAGCCCAATCCATCTACCTAATGGGCCACAGCAAAAGCATCAGGGTACTGATGTGATGCATTATAACCCGACAATGGCAAACAATATGTGGGTGTGCTTTTAATATGATTACTTTTAGCACTGAAAACACCCTCAAAGCCCCAATATGTGGTTAAACTATAGGAAGTAGCTCTATAGCCTGCCTCCTTACCTGACTTTAGGCCATTCATTAGAAGGCTTAATAAAACAGCACAGAAGGTTTGAGTAATTTTCCCAGAGTTCACATAGGTCAGATGTGATGGGGTTGAGATTTGAACAATTGTCTGCCTCTGGGCCTGGGGTTTATCTCAGTTGGTAGAGTGCTACTTTGCGCTCTCTGAAGCCCTGGGTGAGATCCCTAGCACCAAAACCAGAGAAGGACAGGGCATCTTACTCCCAAAACAATCCCAAAACAATCCTGAAACAACCCTGAACCAACTTACCTTTAAAAACCCTAAGAATAGCAGAGAAGCACTGACATAGTGCAGGGAGTGGCACAGTGTCAGGGAGTGTTTCTTTCTGTTATACGTAGGGTTGCTATGAGTAGGACCCAACATGATGACACCTACCAACAACAAGAAGTCCAGCTCTAGCATTCAGCTCTTAACTAAAGACCATGTTCATAAACATAGATACCAAAATCAATCAGAATCATTAGAGAAAGAAACGTTCTTTCTTTCTTTTTCTTAATCTTGATTTTTTTATCTTATACTGATTTCTGGTCCAGCAGAGATGGGCTGCTATGAATTGATTAAAAATTACATTTCATGCTCACTATTAAATTTCACTGAGGCTTGAATTCAATCCTAATCCATGTTAATAAACTAATGATCTACTTTGTAATTACTCACAGGGAGCTTTTAAAAGTTAATACTATCAGAGAAGAATTTTAACGAAGAATGACTTTGCAATTCCAAAGTATTTTGGAAATATTGAGCCATTATTTCTCTTTTAAAAAATAATTGGGTTTATAAATTGTAAATTCAAACACTTAACATATATAAGGACCTTTGAACTTATTCCTGAGTCTTCGTGGAGCAAAAAGATTCTAGTAAGATTCCAAAATCAAAAAGAATAATTTCCTAGACTAGTTATGAAAAAGTTAAAGACATATACTAAATACATTTCTATCATATTTTATGTTACCAAGTTTAAAAATTATATTACCTAACCCTGCACATTAATTAAACATCATTTACTGTTATTTTCAGGGGTACTATGACACTATGGACGCTGGGTACATGGATGAAGAAGGCTATTTGTATGTTATGTCCCGAGTTGATGATGTGATAAATGTTGCTGGTCACAGGATTTCTGCAGGTGCCATTGAAGAGGTATTGAAGAATTGTTATTCTGTTCCTTGTAGTGTATAGAAATAGCACTGAACTGGAAAAATATTGAGGTTAAATCATTCCGGCTGAAAAATTGCCACCCCCTTCATTTGTAGCGGTGTCTGGCTTCCTCCTGTGTCTCTCAGATCACTTTCTTTTAGGTAGATTTTTATGTTCTCCACACTCCCCCTTTCCCTGCCTGAATAGTAAGGAGGGATTTTAAGCATGTATTCTTTATGGAAAAGCTTATTTACATTTTATTCTTGCTACTTGCCTCTCGAAAATCAAGTTTTCATATAGTCTTTAAGGGCTATGGGATTTGAATCTTTTATTACACTCGTAAATCCTGAGGATTTTCTTCTAAAGTCAGTTACACTAAATCCCCAGAAGAAATATTTTAAATGTTTTTATTTCTTCTTAACTTACATAGGGTAAAACTTAGTGTATTGTTGTACAACTATGAGTTTTTGTATTTGTTTAGATTCTTGTAACCGTCACCACAGATTGGATAAAGACCAATTTCAACACTTCCAAAAAATTCTCTTGTAATATAACCTTTGGATTCTGACCCTGGTAAATCTTGACAACCCTAATTTTTCTCTGTTCCTATGTTTTTGTCTAACCCAGAATGTTATGTAAATATATAAGTGGAATAACACCTTATTGTAAACTTTTGATGCCGGGATATTTCATTTAGGAAAATGCATTTGAGATCTATCCTACTACTGAGTGTCTCAACAGTTTAACCTTTTTTCCGCTTTTTCATTTGCAATACTGGGGGGTTGAACCTAATGGCTCACATATTCTAGACATGTACTCTGCCACTGAGCTATTTCCCTGCCATGTATGTATTATTTTAGGGACAGAGTCTTGCTAAATTGCCCAAGCTGCCTCTGGCCTTGAACTCACCATTCTCCTGCCTCAGCCTCTAGAGTTTCTGGCATTGCAGGAATGCAACATGGTGCTTCAATGAAGTTTGCCTTATATATTGCTGTGTAGTTTCCTATTGTGTGAATGTCCTAAAAAGCTTATATATCTGTTCACCCACTAAAGGGCATATGAGTTGTTTCAAGTTTTGAACAATAATCAATAATGGTATTACATACACTTGAGTACAAGTTTTTATGTAAAAGTTAATCTCATTTCTCCAAGGCTATAGAGCCAGGCATAGTGGGGCACACTTGCAATCCCAGTGACTTGGGAGTGACTTGGGAGGCAGAGGATTGCAAGGAAGAGACCAGAGATAGCATGCATAACTTAGTAAGGCCTTGGCCCAAGATGAAACGTTAAACCAAAGGGGATTTGGGGTACAGCCCAGTGGTAGAGTACTTGTAAAGTATGTACAAAGCCCAGGGTTCAGCCTCTGAGGACCTCAAATAAATACATGCATACATACCTATAATGGATTTGCTGAGTTATATGATAAGTGTTATACAAATATATGTTTAAATCTAAGAAGCTACCAAACTGTTTTCCTGAGTGCCTAGGCTACTTTCACATCTACAAATAGCGTCTGAAGTTATTTGTTCCCATCCTTTGTAGCACTTTATAGTGTCCTTGCTCTTAGGCCATTCTAATTGGTGTGTAATAATATTTCATTATGCTTTTAATTTGCACTACATGACAACTAATGATGCTTTGCATATTGCACATGGTTATTTGCCATTCATATATCTTCTTTGGTGAAATATCTGATAAAATCTGCTTCTTTAAAATTAACTTGTTTTTTAACTGTTTAGTTTTAAGAATTCTTTAAGTATATTATGCTTATGAGCCCTTTGTCTGATAGACAAATTGCAAATATTTTCTTCCAGCCTCTGACTGTTGTTTTTATTCTCTCAAATGCTCCCTTAATTAAGTCTAATTGCCAATGTATTTTCTTTGCACATTGTGATTTGGGCGTCATATTTCAGAATTTTTTCTGAAGCCAGGATCACAAAGATTGTTTTGGTTATATCTAAGAGTTTCACATTTAGTTTTATTATTTTACATTTTATGTCATTTTAAGTTTACATTTAAGCTATTTTTATATATATTGCAAAATATAGATCTAGAAAGTGTTTTTTAAAAACATAGATGCCAATCTTTTAAGTATCACTTATTGAATTGCCTTTGCACATGTGCCAAAAATCAGCTGACAATAACTGAATGAGTATTTCTAGACCCATTTCTAGAGTGTCTCATCTATTTCATTAATCCATGTCTTTGTCTTTACACTAATGTTAGGCTATCTTGATATTGTAGCTCTATAGTATGTCCTAAATTTGAATAGTGTGGGTTCTCCACATTTGCTCTTCTTCTTCAATATTAATCTAGTTGTTCTAGTCCCTTTACTTTTACATATACCTTTTAGAATAAGCTCTTCTATAGCTACAATGAGTCCATGCAGGAATTTTGATTATGATTATGTTAAACATATAGATTGATATGGGAAAAGCAGACACAATCTATATTGAATCTGCCAATCCTTCAATTTTGTATGAGTCTTCATTTATTTAGGTCTTCTTTGATGTTTCATCAGCATCTCATATTTTTATAATACAGATTGTGAATATATTTTGTTAGATTAATACTTAAATAGTTAATTTTTAGCTATTGCAATAATATTTTTTAAAAACTAGTTTACCTATTTTATTTCATTTTCATTTTTCTTTTCTTCATTTTCCACCTGTACTTGAGGGTTGAATTCAGTGTTGTACATACTTTGCAAGTGCTCTACCACCAGGATGTCCTCCTACAGTATTTTTAAATTTTTTTTTTAATTTTGAAATCAGGGTCTTCCTAAATTACACAAGCTGCCTCTGGCCTCAAAATCAAGATCCTCCTGTCTCTGCCTCCAAAGTTGCTGAGATTAAAGGCATCCACCACAGTCTTGGCTGTTTAGACATTTCCATTGTTTGTATTGTATACTAAATATACATTTTGTGATCTTGCTAATCTTATTAACTCTAAGTAGGCTTTTTAAGGTTTCTTGACACTTTCTGTGTAGGCAATCATGTAGTCTGTGCATGTTGTTTTTGTTAGGTGCCCTCGAGTCAGTGTCCAACCCATAGCAACCATACATACAACAGACAAAACGCTATTGTCAGTGCTTCTCTGCTATTTATAGGGTTTTCAATGGGTGATTGTTTTGGGGCATGGATTGCCATGTCCTTCTCACAAGCCTACAGCACCTGGTGTTTCCAGGAGGTCTCCCACCCAAGTACTAAGCAAGTCCTACCCTGCTTAGCTTCCGAGATCTGATGGGATCGGACCCCACAGTGGTATGGCTGCAGGCTTGTCTGTAAATAGAGATAGTTTTTATTATTTAGTTTTTAATCTGAATATATTTTTATTTGTTTTTCTGGCCTTTTTGATCTGGCTAAATGTATGACATTGAATAAGATTGGTGAGAACAGACAGTTTGTCTTGTTCCTGATCTTAGGGTAAAACAATAATTAAGAAAAATGTTAACTAGGGGCTGGGCATGTAGCTCAATGGTGGAGTGCTTATGTAACATGTCAAAAACAAAAACATGAGTTTAGCTATAGGGGTTTCTCTTAAAGCCCCTTATCAAGCTGAGAAAGCTTTCTTGTACTTATATTTATCAGTTTATTGTTTAATTTGTTGAAGTTCTCTCTCTCTCTTGCTCTCTTTATTTTTATCATGAATGAATGTTGAATTTTGTCAAATTATTTTCTATCTCTGTTGACAGAATACATGCATTTGTTTTAAGCCTGTTATGTGAATTACTTTAATCGATTTTCAATTGATGAATTAGTGTACATTCTTGTGATAAACCTTATATGGTTGCAATGCATTGTTAATTGTATATATGGATATTTTTCAAATCTAGGACAATTGTCCTTGTTCCAAAGTGTGATTTGTGTAATAATTAAGTCGCTATTCTATCCTTTTTTGAATAAGGATTGCATCATTTGTATTTTCCCATCCTTTCATTTGCAATCTATCTGGATCATTATGCATTATGTAGGATTCTTACAGACAGCATATAGTTGAGTCTTGTTTTTCTTTTTATCCACTCGGATAATATTTATCTTTTAGGTGGTGTTTTTAGATCATTTACATTGAAATTAATTATTACCACATACATATTTATGCTTATCAGTTTACTGTTACTTTTCTTGTTGGTTCTTTTTTTTGGGGGGGGGACATTTCCCCTTTGACCCCTTCTTTTTAGGTAATTTTGATTCTTTTTGTAGCTTCTATTTCTTCTTTGCTGATAGCTTTTATGTTTTCATTTATTCCAAGTGTGCTTGCTCATATGAATTTGGTGATTGATGGGTAATACTCATCTGTGTTAATTTTACCCTAAATGTGAAAAGATATTTTAGATCAAATACATTTTTTTTTTTTTGCAGTACTGGGGAATGAACACAGAGCCTCATTAATCCTAGGCAAGTGCTCTATCTCTGAGCTTTACCCCCAACCCCTAGAGACAGATTTCCTAATAATAAATGTGTCATTGTCCCTTACAACAGTCCTGGTGGCCTGATGAATGGGAAATTTTCTGACAGGAATTTGCTCTGTTTGAAATTAATACAGCTACTCTTGCTTTCTTTTGATTAATTAGCATAGTTTATATTTAATTTTAAATTACATGTCCCCTTATTTAAAATTGATTTTTTTCAGCCAACATAGGGTTAAATCTTATATTTTTTAAAGCCATTCTAACAGTATCTTTTAATTGGGATTCTTAGATTGTTGTTGTTGTTAGGTGCCATCGATTTGGTATCCAACTCATAGTGACCCTCAAAGGGTTTTCAATGGCTGACTGTTTCCGGATTGCCTTGGGAGTGGATTGCCAGGTCCTTCTCCCATTTTTGCAGTGCTGGGAATTGAACTTGGGACCTCAGAGACTGCAGCACAGCACTCTACCAACTGAGCTAAATCCCAGCCCTAAATCATGATTAATATTGATTAAATTGATATCTACTATATTTGCTGCTACTTGTTGCCCTTATTTTTTTCTGTTTTTGTTTTCTGTTTTCTGTGTATTGTGGTTTTAATTGAGCATTTGATATAGTATCATTTTCTCTTCTTTCTTAGCATATAATTTATGCTTTTAAAAACTTTTTTAGGAGTTACCCTAGTGTTTGCAACATACAATTACGACTAATCCAGGTCTACTCAAAAATACCTTTATAACAAAATAATCTTAATTCTTCCTTCCTATCACATATTTGACATCATTATTATTTTGATTATATATAAAAGTATAACTGTGCTTAAGTATCTATACAAATAAGTGCACTATTGCTATTATTATTTTGAATTAACTGTTATCTGTGATACCAATTAAGTTAAAAATAAGTTTTACTTTTACTATCATTTATTCATTGTTGATGCTCTATTATTTAATTTATTTATTTTTGATCCATGTTTCTGATCCATATTATTTTCCTTGTCTTCAAAGGACTTGTTATAACTTTTCTTGCAAGGTAGGTCTACTTGCAAAAAATTACCTCAATTTTTGTTTGCTTGAGAAAGTCTTCTATTTTTGAAAAAAATGTTTAATAGAGTACATAATTTAGATTGACATTTTCTTTCCTCTCTCAACACTTTATTATTTAATTATACTTTTTCTTATATATTTCTGAAAAGTTGTATGATTCTTATGTCTGATCTTCTATAGGTGAAGCATTTTTTTACATGTACTTCCTCCCTCACTCTGCAGTACTCTTGGGTTAAACATATTGCACATACATTGTAAGTGCTCTACTGCTAGGCTGCACCCCAGTCTAGTTTTCATTTTTGATTTTGAACTAGGGTCTTACTAAGTTATGCAGGTTGCCTCTGCCTCCTGAGTGGCTGGATTACAGGTGTATGCCACTGCATCTGAGTTCCATTTGTTTCTTTTAGGAAATTTTTCTTTATCTTTGATTTTCTGAAGTTTGAATATAATGTACTTATGTGTAGTCAGATACACACATACAAACACAGCTTTGTGTTTTTTGAGATCCTAGATTTGTAGTGGTTTTGTGTGACATTAATTTGGGGAAAATTCTCAGTCATTATTCCTTCAAATATTGCTTGCTTTTCCTTCTCTCTTGCCCTAGTATTCCTACTCTGTCTATGTAACAACTTTTATAGTTGCCCCACAATTCTTGAATATTCTGTTCTTTATAATTTTTTTGTCTTCTTTATGTTTGCATTTTCACTTAGTAGATTTTAACTGAGATATCTGTAAGTTTAGATGTTCTTTCCTAAGTCATATCTAGTCTATTAATGAACCCACCAAAAACATTCTTCATTTCAGTGACAATGATTTTCTTTTTATTTCTAGCACTTCCTTTTTGATTCGGTTTTAGAATTTTTGTCTCTCTGCTTAGCTTACATTATTCATATATTCTTGAAAGTTTTCTACATTTTCCATAAAGCCTTGTGTTACGCAGCTTTCCATTACTATAATAAAATACCTAGATTAACCAACTTAAAAAGAAGAAATGTTTATTTTGGCTCACAGTTTTGGAGGTTTTAAGTGATGATCATCTGCTCCTGTTACTTTGTACCTGTGGTGAAGCAGCATGTCATAGTTAGAAGTGCATATTAGAGGAAGCTGCTCACCTCATGTCAGCCTAAAAGCAAAGCGAGAGAGAGACGAAGAGGAAAATACTGACATCAATTCCACCATCCCCTCCAAGGGCACTCCCTCAGTGACCTCAATCTTTTCACTAGGCCATGTATCCTGAACTCTCTACCATCACCTAACATTGCTATAGGCTGAGGAGCAAGCCTTGAACGTGTGAGACTTTGGACACACTTCAGATCCAAACTATAGCATTTTTGTCTCTGGTCTTTAGAGGCTCATATCCATCTTATAATGCAAAATGCATTTAATCCATCTTCAAAAGCTTCCAAAGTCTTCACAGTTCCAGAATTACCCAAAATTCCAAATCTGAAATCTCCTCTGAGACTCAAAGCATACTCAGCTATGATGAGCTTCTATATAAAAAGAAAATTTACAAACTTCCAATATACAATGGCACAGCATAAACATTTCCATTGTAAAAGGGAAGAATAGGAAAATAAGACATAAAGATCAAACCTATGCAAGATCAACCCCACAGGGCAAACATTAGATCTTATAGTTACATGTCTGGCATTTGAGATGTAGGGTAAGATGACACAAACTTCAAATAGCTTGGGCAGCCCAACTCCTGTGATGTTGGTAAGACCTTAGCATGATAATCATAGCATTTAAAGTTTGTGGTCTAATAATTCTAACACCCCTGCCATACTAGGGGCTAGGATTTAGCTCAGTTGGTAGAGCGCTGCGCTGCAGTCTCTGAGGTCCCGAGTTCAATTCCCAGCACCGCAAAAATGGGAGAAGGACCTGGCAATCCACTCCCAAGGCAATCCCGAACAGTCAGCCATTGAAAACCCTCTGAGGGTCGCTATGAGTCGGATACCGACTCGACGGCACCTAACAACAACTGCCATACTAGACTGGTCTTGATGTTTGCTCTGTCCCTTCAAATTGTTAGTTTGTTTACCTTTTAATGCAGCTTGTTATTTTTTTGTGGAAATACAAATGTGAAGTCTTAAGAATTGTAGTAAAGAGGACTTTAATGGTTGTAATGTGTGATGTGAGGAGAAGGGTTCAGTAATTGAACCCCATGATTATGCCCCAGTCTTTTGGTGAGTCTCTAACCCTTGATTATGAACTTCACCAATACTTCTAAGGTTTTTTCCCCAGTTAGGTAGGGGTGGATAGGTAGAGGGAAATAGAGTTAGGCATTTATTTTTCCCAAGGTGGGGTAGGGTGTAATAAAATGCTAACAGGTTAGGCTCTGGCAGAATACTGGTAGGCTGTTTGTTTGTTTGTTTGTTCTTTAATAGTTGATAGTTTATTTTCCTCACCTCTTACTTACCTAAAGTATTACAAGGTCTTTCTCTGATAGTCACTTAGGGTTCTGGATAGGAAACACAAAATGTGGATGTCCCCCATAGTTTTTAAGTCTCAAACTTGTTCAGACAGAGCTTCCAATAATTTATCAATTCTAATTCAGGTTTTCCTATCCCAGACTTATTCCTAAGGAAATTTGCTCCAGAAATTTGTGATTCTCTGTGTTCTCCTATGTCTCTAGTTTCGAGGGCAGCAATTTTCCCTGTGACCTCATTCTCTAACATATCTAAGAAAAATTGTTGATTTTTTTAGTTTTAGCTTCTTGTTTGTTGCCAGGGTGGAGAGGTGAATTCTAAGCTCCTTATGTTCAGGACCCAAATTACAAGTCTCTCTTCATCTGACTCCCAGGACTCCTCTTTGCTGGTTCTTGGTGTAGTAAGCTGGGGCATTACTTTCCCATCCTATTACTAGGGTTTATTCCTGCAATGTGTCTGGGCACAGTGTCCCAGTGGACAGGACAGAGATCTATGCCTTTTCTAGCAGTTCCTGTGTAGAACTGAGAAAGTCAGCAGGGACCTACTGTCAGGGACTATGTAGAATCAGTGGTACTGATTCCCAACTCTTTTGGTGCAGGGTAGCAGAGAGCCTGGGTCCCACCCTACAGGAGGCCTGGCACAATCAGAAGAAGGGAAGGCCTTTGGCTTCTTTGCTGGGGTTCAACTGCTATGAGGTGTGAAGAGGCAGCCGCTCTTGGGAAGAGGAAAGGACACTACTTTGGTGGCATTCTTCTGGAGCAGGGGGCGTCAACATTGTCTACCTCACTGCTCCTGCTTCTTTTCCTGGGCCTCTGGTGTGGCACAGAAGGTTTTTGTGGGCCTTTTCTGTCTACCTTCATTAACAGTTACACATTTTGGGTTGCTTTAACCTTCAGGCCCCAATATATAGAAGGCAAAACAAACAAATAAGCAACAGTAACATAGTCCCCAAACTCTCAATGAACAACAAAAGACCAAACACTCCAAAAGAACTCATCATCATGCTGTTTCTCAGATTCTGATAAAATCTTCTAATATATATATTAGCTCACCATTTTTACATTGTACTTAGTGGAAGAAAGAAGGTGAAACTTTGTTGTTGTTAGGTGCCATGGAGTCAGATTTGACTCATAGCCCCTCTATGTACAACAGAATGAAATACTCCTCAACCCTGAGCCATGCCCAGTTCTATGTCAGTTCCTCTCTACTATTCATAGGGTTTTCTATGACTGATTGTATTGGGAGAGGACTGCCAGGTCCTTCTCTCATTTTTTTATGGTGCTGAGGATCGAACCTAGGGCCTTCCAGAGTGCACTCAGAGCAAGCATTCTACCAACTGAGCTAAACCCCAGCCCCCAATGTAGAACTAGCACTTGATATTTTCTAGAGCTAAATTTCAGAATAGTTTTTAAATTGAACAGAACAAACAAGCTGCAATTTAATGGAAAAAAATTTAAAGCACCATGCTTAACAATTGAGTGAATCTGGGTAGGCAGACTCACATGTTCCATTCCTCATTCTCTAATTAACAGGTAGTCACCTTCTCTAAAGGTCAGACATACATAAGGGCTAAACTTAACAGCTTAATAGTTCTTGTTATGTTGGTGTGTGTGTGTGTGTGTGTGTGTGTGTGTGTGTGTGAATAAATGTGATTTTTTAGAGCAAAAAGAATTACATACAATGTTTTAGAACATGTGAGATTTGTGTGCAATTATATTATCTTGTTTTCAAATGACTGTATTTTGCAATAAACTGAAACTGAAATTTATGCTTCATGTATTTTGAAGTGTGGGCAAAAGGTAGTTCTGTTTGCATGGACTTTTAATTTCTTCTTCCTTCTTGAAGATTACTCACAATATTCACATGCACTTCTGACAGACTCAGCTAATCAAAATATGGAGATTACATTTGCACAGTTCTTACTAAGTCAAAATCCTTAGCTTTCTTATTTTTTAGAATGAAAAGAGAAGTATCAGTCTTTCAAATATACATTGTACTTTTATATGTTTCTAGTGACATCCTGTCTGCAGCCATAGCACCCTGGCATCCAATCTCACCTGATCTTGGAAGCAAAGCAGGGTATTCCTGGTCAGTCTTTGGATAGGAGAACACCTGGTAATACCAGGTGCTTCAGGCTAGGGAGAAGGATTTGGCAACCCACTAACCTGCCACTGAAAACTGTGAATAGCAGAGAAGCACTGACAATAGTGTTAGGCATGGGACAGTGTCATGGAGTGTTTCATCTATTGTACAATCCAACTCAACAGCACCTCACAACAAAGCAGAGTTAAGGTAGGTTGAATATAGGCAATTAAAGTAGAAAAATAGAGTAAATGTGCCAGAATTTTTGGCATCCGACAGAAGTTTTGTCATTTAGTCTTGAAGTATTGCTAGCACATAAGGGGGCATTTCTCAGGCCTTTACTCTTTAAGTTAATTCCTCTCTTGATGTGAGTAAAATGATTAACTTTATTGAATATTTTTGTTTAATAAGGAAATTAATTGTGTACATTCATATCAGGTTTGTCTTTTCTATATTTTGAATCATTTATAGAGTTGATATCTCTCCTCCCCCAACTGATAGGGATTGAACCTAAAGCTGTAAGCATGCTAGGATAGCATTCTACCTCTGAGCTGTATCGCCAGCTAGAGTTGACAGTTTTAATGACTTTTTCATAGCTCCTCATGAAATTGTTTAGGAAATTGATATTTACTATAAGTCTTGAATACTTATATTGCTGATATAAGTAGCTCTTATTAAGCTGTCCAAACCTTATGATGAAAATTTTACAATTCAGGAACTCAGGAGGCTGAGGGAGGAGGATCATCACTTTGAGGCCAAAGGCAGCCTCCACAACTTAGAAAGAACCTATTTCAATATAAAAAATCAAAAAATGTTCTAGGGGTGCAATTCAGGGGCAGAGTACTTGCCTAGCATGCACAAGGCCCTGGGTTCAACCTTCCAGTACTGAAAAAAAAATTTTAAAACCAGGGTTCTCAAAGGTAAATGCTAGATTCCATTTAAACTTTTGAAGTAGAATATGAGGATTTTAATCTTTTCAAAGTTTCATTTGTAGAAATCTATTGATTGTTTTTATATATGGCAAAAAACTTATGCTTTTCTAATTTCCCCAAGTAAAAATTTTACAAAGGTACTATCTTACATGGCACTAAATCAAGCAGATATTTTACTAAAATTACCATATCAAAAATATTTTAGGAAACTCTATGTTCTTTTCTGTTCTTTTCATATAATACCCAGAGCCCTAGACTAGCTTTTATAGAATTAAGAGGACATTATTCTTGTAGATTCTCATACAATCGAGAGCCTTCTCTAACTGTTGAGTAATAAGATCTATTTTAACAGCTGATTAATCTTGGAAAGGCTAGCAAAAGATAGACTCTTGGGAAACTGGGTAGAAGTTCTTAAGAAAATTGAGTATGACCTATGCTAGTTAGGGACTCATGAGCCAAAATTAGCAGGAGCCAAGGTGATCCTTCCTGCTCAGTTCTCTTTCACTGCTGTGGGCGAGAATTTACATTGCTCACACATCTACAGAAAACCAAATGGGCTCCCTGATTTCATTCTTTCATTTGTAGCTTAAATGTCACTTTGTTAAGTGATCCTGCTAATAATATCCTTGGGAACTTGGAAACCTAGTGTAAAAATACTGCAGATAAAGCTTGGGCAGTGGTTCGTGACAATGTCCTCTTTTGAAGGTTGTTTTGACCAAAGTGTACCTGTTTCTTTTATGAGTAAACTATGTTGTTTGCTGAATTAAGAATGATTTCTGCAAGACTGAATAAATTTCCATAAATTGACTGGGAACCCAACAAAGATCCCTTGCAATTTCAATTCGGCCAAGCATTAAGTGACTATTGGATATAAATAGTTACAAAATTGCTAAATATTTCCTGAGTACTGATAGGAATCTTGATCAAGATGTGGAACTTTTCTGACAGTTTCCTAGAGACATCTCATGGCAGAGGAAGCTAAAAAGTCCCACTATAGAGTGACTCCTTGTATCTTATGGGTATATTTCATTTAAACTAATTTTTTCTTGAATTAAAATTCTTTTATTTTCCAGTACTGAGGGTGTCAAACTCAGGGTGCATACTAGGCAAGTGATGTAACCTTGAACTTTATCCCTAGCCCCTTTTTTCATTTTTCTTTTTGAGACAAAGTCTTGCTAAATTGCATAGGCTGCCTCTGGCCTCAAACTCACTATCCTCCTGCCTC
Source organism: Pedetes capensis (assembly GCA_007922755.1). Classification (NCBI taxonomy): domain Eukaryota; kingdom Metazoa; phylum Chordata; class Mammalia; order Rodentia; family Pedetidae; genus Pedetes; species Pedetes capensis. Next base: position 20,093 of record VMDO01014322.1, on the reverse strand, counting down.
AGCCTCCAGAGTCACTGGAATTACAGGCAAATACCTAGATTTTCAAATTTAAAATTCATAAAATCCTAATTGAGACACCTCAGTTGTGTAGCCCAATGAAAGCTTGAAACTTTTAAAGCTCATTAAAATCTATACAAACATGGCCATATTCCAGAAACATCAAATAACCAGCATTTACCAAGCTTATTACAATAACCCAAATATATTTATTTGTGGTGAGACAATTACCTTTTAGGTTGTATCACTTTCTTAGGTATTTAAATGCTTATTCACCACAGATGCTTTATGGAATTTATGTGGAGGAAATACATAAATGTGGTTTTTGATTGTTCTCCCCATAGGACATTTGGGTGGCTTCTGTCCCTTCCATGTTGCCAAGACATATTTTAATGCTTTCCTTTTAAATGATTCAATTGTTAAAAATCATCATTTGGCAAAGATTATTTGTGAGGCCAACACAGAAATCCACTTCCCTTCTTTAATGGCATCTTTTTAACCTATAGACTGATATAATATTTTATCCACTACAGTAATGAATCTCATTTAGAGATGATGTAGATTTCTGATAAATGATTTGTTTCTCATAGAATTTTAAGAACTTATCTGAGTAAGCAAAAATGGAAACCTTTGTTATATTGTAAGGAATTGTGTGATATAATACTCTAATTTTAACTATAATACTGCCTGCAGCTCTAAAAGTAAATCAATATTTTCTTAGCCACTTCTAATGGTAAAGGTGGAAAGTGAAAAATTAAAATTAATTATGAACAATGACAAAAAGAGAAGTTTGATAACAATTTAATTAAAATTATAGTCTTAATAATTAGGTGACAGATTTGAATGATTCATTTGAACCCAGGGCCTCGTGCTTGCATGCTTTGCAACTGCTGTACCCATGAGCTGCACCTCCAGCCCATTATTTTTTTACTTTTTGAGACAGGGTCTCACTCAATTACACAGACTGCCTCTGGTCTCAAACTTGCGATCCTCCTGCCTCTGCCTCCTGAGTTGCTGGGATTACAGGCATGCACCACCATGCTAGGCTGTTAAGAGAATTCTAAATCATAATTACAAAATATAGCCCACCAAGTCTATGTCTTATCTCTTAGGTACAAAGTATTCTTTTTCATGACTGCTTACTGAGTATAATTGCACACACACACACACACACACACACACACACATTTGGCAGTAAAATTTGTCTCTTCTCAACAAGTGTGCTTTAAAAGTACATAAGATTGTAACAAATAAGAAAGGTTTTGGGAGCCTTTTAAGAGTCCAAATTGCAGCAATGGGAAAATATGATGTTGTATAGTCAATATAGTGTGTATTAGCAGAAGCAAAATAAAAAGAAAGAATGATTTTTTTCACATCAGCAAATAAGTTAATAAAACATATACTAGAGAAATAATTTAACATGCACTATCTTCATAGCACAGTAGGAGTTAAAAGCTACTTGGCTGGAAAACCTTACAAACCAATACTACAAAGTAGATGCTTACAATAGGATATGGGAGTAAAGGAGTTGGGAATCACTGAAATACATATTAACTTCTCAGAGAGAAGTTTTTCACATGTATTTTTAAAAATCCTAACCCAGCAGACTCTTTTAACCTAAGCATCTGTATCCCATGTGATCATACGAATCTGTGGGTTCTCGGAACCCCGCTGGATTGCTGCTTTGCTCTGTAAGGCCTTGAGAACTGAAGGTAAGCTATATGAAAGTTGCTCTCCATCAGGGGTGATTATTGGATCTCAGGGCTTCTCTTTGTGTCTTGCTGGCCTCTCCTTTCAATTCCTAGAAAATCCTCTCAGGATGTGTAGCAACACTCGAGGAATGGAATGTTTTGTTTACTGTTTCCTAACAGACTCCAAAATAAATTCATTGTTTGAGCCCCGGGCAGCCATGGATTGCTCTGAAAGTGTGCTTATGACAGGCGGCCCTTAATGTTAAGTCAAATCACCGTCAGATTGACAGTTTTGAAAGTCTTGTTGTACTTTATTTAAATGTGGTACAAACTGCACATTTTCTATGACTTCATTAATAGACAATTAAGATGAAGATAAGGATGCAATACCCTTACTTTCCAGGGAAGCTAAGGACTTTATCTTAATTACTGTCAGCTTTCAGTCACTCCCCCTGGGAGCTAACCATTCACCTCAGGGGTAATGATGTCAATTTGTAGGACATTTTCAGACAGGCAGCTATGGATTTTTGGATTCTCATGGACTTTTTTCTGGATTAAAGTTATAAATATATATGCATATGTATTCTAAAGGAATACCTTCTCTTCCTACAGTCAGTCCTTTCACATGGTACTGTGGCAGACTGTGCCGTGGTTGGCAAAGAAGATCCTCTGAAAGGTCAAGTCCCCTTAGCACTCTGTGTGTTGAAAAATGGTGAGACATCTTTGTCCTCCCGCATTGTTTGCGCCTGAATGATTAACTCATGTTAATGCTTACCGCTCAACTTTCTCCTTAGATATAAATGCAACAGAGGAGCAAGTTTTGGAAGAGATTGTGAAACATGTTAGACAGAGCATTGGCCCCGTGGCTGCTTTTCGAAATGCAGTGTTTGTGAAACAGTTACCCAAAACCAGATCTGGCAAAATACCACGATCTACTCTGTCTGCTCTAGTCAATGGCAAGCCATATAAGGTAAATGATCAAGGGTATTTAATGCTGAGCTCTGAAATGTTTTTCACCATTTGTTTGGCACCAGGAAATCTCTTAAAAATAGTTTTCAAGCATGAATTGTATCCTTAGCAAATATACACAAGAATGATTTTTAATATGAAGAGGGAAATTGCATAGCCACTCCATAGGAATGAGAGTTTGGGAAAGAAAGGCAGATTACTTAAAACCATATGATTTTATAATAGGAACTTGTATGTGAAAATATTTTTACAATTAGTAATTAGAACAGTTAAATTCAGACACGCTAGTGGAAATTCAATCCTTTTGAATTAAAGGTACATTTTTCTTCATTACAGTCATTAATGGCCATTAGTAAGTTTGGAAACAAAATATTTGAAGCTGACAATAGATGTTTAAAATATTCTAATTGATACATGTGCTGATTTATCCTGTTTTGTGTGAAAATTATTTTAGGCAACTTATAAACTGATTCAAGCACATATGTTCCTTTAATCAGTATGCACAGTGCATAAGCACACGTAGTTTTATCAATAAGACCAGTAAGGAGTACTTGTATGAGCAAATGCAAAACACAAACAAAGATATAGAAAAAAAAATCTCTGTCTAGAAATACATGTTGTTGTTAGGTGCTATCGAGTCAGTGTTCAACTCATAGCAAGTCTATGTACAACAGGCAAGATAGTAGTATTAGTGCTTCTCTGCTATTCATAGAATTTTCAAAGTCTGATTGTTTTTTGAGAGCATGTTTCCCAGTCCTCCTCCAATGCCTACAGCACCTGGTCTTCCCAGGCAGTCTCCCATCCAAATACTGACTAGACCTGATCCTCCTTAGCTGCTGAGATCTGATGGGATCGGACTCCACAGTGGTACGACTGCTTAGGAATACACAGAAAGGCTCTTATGAGGAATTTCAGAGAAAGTCCTATCTGGGGCCACTATTTTTGCTAAGTAAAACATTACCACTTTTGAAGAATACAGATAATTTTTAAAATATTTGCTTTGAAGTTCCATATTTTATACATTTTATAGGAGTATTATATAATACAATGGGAAGCACAACACTGTATATATTTGTTTCATTGTACAGAGAATAAGAGGGGTTCGCGAAAGAGTGCTCATCTGATATTACATTTCTTTCCAGGTAACACCTACAATTGAAGATCCCAGTATTTTTGGGCACATAGAAGAAGTGCTGAAGCAGTCCTCATGACTATCTTTTTCTGTTTCAGTCAATGTATGTTCATTTTCTACTTGGAATTATTTCCAAGAAATAAATATTTAAATAGAAATTACTTGCCATCTGAAATGAGAGTTGTAAAACTTGTTCTAAGTCAATCTAATAAGGACTAGTGAAAGAACCTTCTGTTTCATTGAATCCAATTTCCAATGTTATCAGTTGCCTGTAATAGGGCTCATTATACGTTCTCTGGCACCTTAAGAAAAATGTGTCCAGTGTATGATTTTTAAAAATTGTGTTCCCCGAAACAACACTTTAATTGAAAATGACTCTAATACAGAGACACTTTGTGCAATTAAGAGCCAGCATTTCTGATCCAAATTGTTGAACTCAAATCATAGTCAGAAAATGATTGATTTTTCTTATAGAAATTCTATATGCTTCCTAATATTTTTCTAGGTGCCCACATTGTTTAGTTTAGTTGGAATAGTGCTTCTCTGCTCACTTTGAGGCCCTGGGTTCCATCCCCAGAACAGCAAAAATGAAACAAGGACCTGGCAGTCCACTTCTGAAACAATCAGCCATTGAAAACCCTGTGAGTAGTAGAGAAGCACTGACAATAGTGTCGGGCATGGCACAGTATTGGGGAATGTTTTAGTCTGTTGAACATAGGGTTGCTGAGCAATACCACACCTGGAGACAATGATTCTTTAATAAGCTTATAGTAATGTGTCAGTTGGAACTGGGATTTAGCTCACTTGATAGAGTGCCATGCTACACTCTCTCAGGACCCAGATTCGATCCTGAGCATTGCAAAACAGAAGGATTTAGCAATCCATTCCTGAGCAATTCTAAAAACAATCAGCCATTGAAAGCTCTCTGAGGGTTGCTATGAGTTGGATTCAACTCCATGGCACCTAACAACAACTAATGCATCAATTAACTAGAGTAGGTAGAAGTAAATAACTAACTATTTTGTTTAGTTAGGGATCTACATGCATCACTTATCAAAGAAAACATTTAAATACAAAACATGAACCATGCCCATTGAATCTTTGAAGGTGCTCAAAGGATTTCTCAATCATTTAGTCATTTAGGAAAACTATTATCTGGAACAGATTGTTCTAAAATCATAGTCTGGGTACATCAAATAAATACATTATCATAGTACTTACAAATAAACCATTTATGATGCCTTAGCATTACATGTGTTTCCTTACTTTTTCCATGTGAGAGTCTGTTAATTTGAAATGGCAAATTCTTTAACTGAATGCATATCATTGTTCATTTGCAAGACATGAACTCAGGAAGATCCAAAAATTGCATAAAGGTTATCTTTTTGTTTCTTTTGTACATAGTTCCTGATCAAATCTGAAAGGACACTTCAGCAAGCCGACTTGGGTTGTTTGTGTTATTATCCAGTTAAGTGGGTCTGGAAAACAATGCATGAGACTGGAAAAGTAGCTGTTTCTTATGTCTCATTAAGGAAATTTTTTTTCTCGTGCTTTTTTTGTACTACTTGGGGTTGAACCCAGGATCTCCTGGAAGGCAAGCACTCTACCATTGAGCAGCACCACTTAGACCTGTTTTATTTTTTGTTGTTGTTTGCTTGTTTTTTGTTTGTCTTTTCTTTTTATTTTGACATAGGTTTTGCTAAGTTGCACAGGTTATCTCTGGCCTCAAACTTATAATCTTCCTGCCTCAGCCTCCCAAGTGACTGAGATTCTAGGTGTGCACCACTGCACCTGACTTACCTCCTTTTCAAGGTAAAAAAAGTACTGGTTACTTTCCTATGACTAAAAATGGAACAAAATAGGTATACTCTAGTCTTTAGGCTGCCTATAATTTAGCAGGAAAATAAGGAAATTTTCTACTTTAATACTTTGTTGTTATTGTTATTGTTAGGCGCTGTCAAGTTTGGTTCCACTTGTAAGGACCCTATCTACAACAGAACACAACACTGCCCAACACTGTGCCATGGCTGGCACTATTGTTAGTGCTTCTTTGCTATTCATAGTTTCCAATGGCTGATTATTTTGGGAGTGGGTTGCCAAGTCATTCTCCCCAGCCTACATCACCCAGTATTCCCAAGTGGTCTCCCATCCAAATACTAATCAGGCCTGGCCCTACTCAGCCTCTGAGATCTCAAGTGATGGGATGCCAGGGTTGTTGTTGTTAGGTGCTATCAAGTTGTGTCAGACTCATAGGGACCCACATAGGGCTTTCAATGGCTGAATGTTTCAGGAGTGGACTGCCACATCCTTCTCCCATTGTTGCAGTGCTGGGGATTGAACTCAGGTCCTCAGAAACTACAGAGCAGCACTCTACTAACTGAGCTAAATCCCAGCCCAGGACACCAGGGTGGTGTGGCTATCCAACTATTTTAATACTTACCATAAAGCATTTTCTATTTTCTATGTAATGTTTGGGCTGGGATTTAGCTCAGTTGGTAGAGCGCTGCGCTGCAGTCTCTGAGGACCCGAGTTCAATTCCCAGCACCACAAAAATGGGAGAAGGGCCTGGCAATCCACTCCCAAGGCAATCCCGAAAAACAGTCAGCCATTGAAAACCCTATGAGGGTCGCTATGAGTCGGATACCGACTCGACAGCACCTAACAACAACAACAACATGTAATGTTTACTTTAAAGCATTTTCACTAAATTGTACCTAGAGCATTTTGAATTAAATGTGTGTGTGTGTGTGTGAGTGTGTGTGTGTGTTTTATTACTTTTTAAATGCAGTCATACTTGTTGTTAGGTGCTATCAAGTCAGGACTGACTCATAGCAAGCCTGTGTACAATAGACAAAACACTCCCCAACACTGTGCCATGCCTAGCACTATGTTAGTGCTTCTCTGCTATTTATAGGGGTTTCAATGGTGAACTGTTTCAGGAATAGGCTGCCAGGTTCTTCTCCCAAGCATATAGCACCTGGTATTCCCAGGCAGTCTCCCATCCAACTACTAACCAGGCCTGACCCTGTGTAGATTCTGAGATGTGATGCTACAGTGGTATGGCTGCAGACATGCAGTAATACTTAAATTTATTAAAATAAATGGAACCGCGATCATCCTGCCTCTGCCACTGGAGTCACTGGGATTACAGGCTTGGGCCATTGTGAGCAGCTTTACATTCTTAAAAGCAGTTTTATTTATATAAAAGTTTATTTGAAAGGACCCGATCTGATTATTAAAGATGTCAGAAGGAAGACCACGGAGATTCTGAGATATTAAATAGATTTTAGAATCTGACAGAAATTGTCTTAGAAATTAAAGTATATTTTACTCTTTTTTAAAGGGAAGTAGCTAGGTCTTTGTATAACCATATGTTAGCATTTATTATAAATGATTAACATTTCTTGGTCTCTGAAAAGTAGAAAGTGCCTTTAGTGATTGAGTGGCTGCTATAGTTGGAATATTGGTTGTCCCCTGAGGGACCACATATTGATGGCTTTGTCCAAGGTAGTGCTATCAGGAGGAGGTGTACACCTTTAGAAGGAGGGGCCTTACTGATGGTCCTTAGTTCATTTGGAGGCATGCCTCTAGAAAGGGCTGTGGGGCCCGAACCCTTCCTCTCCAGTCCATTCCATCACAGGCTCCCTGCCATTGCTGTCTGGCACCCTCACCAGAGGTCCAAAACATCAAGTCTGCCTGATCTTGGGCTGGAATCTCTAAAACTGTGAGCAAAATAATCATTTTGTCTTTATAAGGTAATTATCACAGGGATTCTTATTAAAGCAACCAAAGTCTGCTTAACACACAGGTGTATAATAATAGTAACATCTGCTTGTGGCATTTTAGTATCATAGTTTTTATATTACATTTAAATCAGATGAATACCATTTCTATTTTCAGATGAGTTTAGAAAGCTCTTTCCTATTGTTTCTACTTAAGCATGTTTTAGAAAATTTAAAATAACTTCCATAGGCTAGTTTAGTACTCCCTCTAGTGGCAGACTGGCTTTGGAAGCTAAATATTAGATGGAGAGTCACTGAAAGAAGAATTTATTAAATTATAGTTCAAGTAAACTATCAAATTTTATGTTACTAGAAAACAAAGCTTAAACAGAGAACTGGAAGTATTTCTTTTTTATTCACAATGGAGAGGGTTTCTGTTACCATTACCTTTGACTGAATCTGTTAAACAAAAATAGACATCAAAACAAATGTAATAATGTACGTGCAAACATCGCAAATTAAAATACAAAAAAGAAATTACTAATGACAGTCCTTGCGCTTAATAAGATCAAGCAGCAGAAATCAGCAGTTAGATAAATGGTATTATTAAATAGGTTTTACTTTGAAATCTCCCATATAAACAAAGAATAAACAACAGTAACACCACCAAATAAAGCCACAGGGAAGAGATTACTCTTCTATAATTTTATACACTATATAGTTAAACAATCTGTCTTTCATTTATTTCCTCTGATAAGACTGACTTCAGGGAAGTTGCAACAAGGCTATCTCGGCTAAAAGCTTATAACATTAGTTATAACATGAGTCTGGCTAATGCTCTGTTACATTGATTAAAAGGAAGGGTTTCTGGGGTTCTGTTTTTTCCAGCAGAGATGAGCCTTAGACTCTGCAGTGGATGACATTCACTGTTCAGTGTTGGCTGGCGGTTCACGGTATTTGAATGAACATGTAGTTCTTAGTAAAGAAGTTTTTTTTTTTCTTTTTCTTGGTCCACAGGCAATAAGAGAAGATAATTTTTAATATAAATTTCTAAATAATTACTTTTGAGTCTTGTAAACAGTTTGGCTTTGCTTTGTATTGAAAAGGAGATTGAGCCATCACAGTGCTATTTCTAAAGATATAGGACATCCCTGATTGCCTTTAAAGGTCATTTTTGGCTCCAGTTCCAGGTAAAATCATTCTTTTTTTTTAAACACATGATCAGAGGCAGGTGTTCAGCTTTAAATATTGACAGACTTGAAGGAGAAACATATTGAAGCATGAAACGTGCTTCAAGGAAACATATTCATTTGACTGTTACAATTCAAAAACTGTAAAAATAGTGGGATGGTAAAATATAAACAGTACTTGGAATTGTCAAATGTTTGCACTTGAGACTCCATTAACCATATATTTTATTTTTTAAAAAATCATATTTATATCCATTTACATAAGACTTACACATTTAAAAAGAAATACACAGTAATACATAAATGCCTAGTATATTACAACATGAAAAAACAAGTGGCTCCATTTCGTAAAAGCATCTGTTGTACAGAATTTATGATGTGGATGATGCTTATTATTCAAATGACTTAAGCATTTTATTACAATTGTAGTAAACTAATCAAACTTAATATCTGACTCCCCCCCTAAAATCACATTTTCTTAGCTTTTAATAGACTATTACTTATTATTTCCTTAGAATTCAGTCTTCACAAAGGTTTTCACTGCTCGTCTTCTTAGATGATAGTGCACTTAGGTAGAGTAGACTGAAAAGACGACATCTAAAATAGGTAATGGACAGCATTAGTTCACTGATAGGCGCCAGTGAAGTAAATCCCATTCCACTATTCTGTGGCGAGCCTCCATGCAGCCTCCCTACTTCTGTCCTAAAAAAATAATGGAGAGAAAATCATCTAGGATCTAACCAATACTGGACATAAGTAACATTTGCTCTTCTCCCCTTTTGTGCAGGGGGGGCTAAATAAATAGTAAGATTTGATCAACTTTGGGCAATGAATGGCAGTAACATAAATGAATGTAGTCACACAAAATGTCAGCATGCCTTCTGAAAATTGTGTTGCCTGTTAATTAATAAATTGCATTGAGTTGACCTACTCCATGGAATAGATTTATATTCTAGTTCATATATTTTAGAGCTCTTTAAAGAATGATTTTGTTTAATTAGGACAGACATAATGATAACGGGTGATAAAATTTAAAGGATCCATATCAGAGGTGGTATGTTTGGCATCACAGATTCTTTCCAGACATACTATATACTCTTACTGAGATAAAAGAATAAGAAATAGTATGCTTGGAAATACTTTAATAACAAGAGTACTGATGTTTCTCCAAAATAAAAATGTATTGCCCTAGGTTTACTTATTATACATAAATATGGCTATCCCATTTCATGGTGAAAAACTAGGAAATATGAACTAGAATACCATGCACAAAAAAACAGATTGCAAGTAGTTAGAGTATTCCACCCATCAGTCAAGAGCGAAGAAGCAAGCACTAGTGAACATATTAAATAGTCATTTGCAAATTAGTGAAGTGTTCAGTTCCTGAGAAATTTATTGTGCTATGTGTAAAATCTATTATAAACAGTATTTTGGAAAGCCTCTTATTTAGCCAAATTGTTATATACTTTAGGTCATGCCTAATTAGATGCCAGATTGTATACTGTAATTTAAATATTAGTGTTAGAATTGTGCTTCCTGAAATTAAATCCCTTATATGAGTGATTTTGTTTTTTGTTTCATCAGTTTCAAATTGTGACCCAAATAAGGCAGCATATAGGCTCCCAAGTTAGGTTCAAAAGCTCAACAATAAATTGCAGCACAAGGTGAGCTGTTCCTCTCCCTACTACTGCTTCCTTGTCCCATCCCTGTGAATATATGTGGTTCTAAACACTGCTATAAAAAGCATTTTCCCAAAATATTAATTCATTGAAAGTCCTAGAATATTTGGGTACTTCCTAATTTCAGGTTAAAAATTTTGAATCATTGACATTTATAAATGTGGGAAACCAGTTTTATCTCTAAGACTTGTCAATGAAACACCATTTTTACATGGATTTGGAAGTAGCTTCCGTTGACTTCTCTCATTATCTTATGACTATATAACAAGGTTTTATGCTGTTTCCTTCATTTTTATAAACTAATTCTGTTCCTATGATATACTCACCAGATGCTTAAAATTCATATTTGCTTTCAATAAATATAAACTACACTGATAAAAAACAATATACTAAAAGTTCACTATTTTCAGTTTGCACTTCTGTTTTTAACATGAATCCACTTCTGAATCATTTTCCTGTCTCTGCCACTATGTGACTCTGTGAACTTGCTTACATCCCTACCAGCCTGGCATCCTTATAAAAGATAGGCACTTAAAATATATAATTCCTTAAGTGCCAAACTCTCATTAATAAAATTTTATGGGAGTCAATATAAAGTGTTTCAAAAATAGTATGGTAATAACCCACTGATGTGTAATAATTGAGTGACAGGCCTCTAACCGACCTTAAACCATAGCAGACAGGTGGTGATAGGAAATAGTAGAGGAAGAGTTACAATGGAAAGATTCCTTTCTCCCCTCTATCAGTTCAAAGGGGTGATCTCACCTCTGTACTGCTAGGCCATACCAAAGTCATGGTGTACATTTACTAGTCTATGTAGGTTCCATTTTTGTTGTTGTTGTTTGTTTGTTGTTTGTCAGCCAAAAGGAAACTACTCACAGCAGGTCAGTCAGTGCTGCCTCCTTTGAGTGGCTTGTCAACAAGAGTATGTACGAACAGTGGAGTTGTCTAACCTCTGCAGTCTTGATGAAGCAACTGCAAATGGAGAAAAGGGCTTTAGAGGTTCTTGGATGGTAGAATACAAGATTTCAGATGAGAAAGATTTATTTTGTCTGCATCATGGGGTCCTAAACATATTAGTAGATGGTCTTTCTCTCAGATTTAAGCTACTCATGATCCTCTTCACTAGAGCTAGGAACTAAGGAAAATTTATTCCAATGTAATTCAACTGAATTTTAGAGTTGTTAGGTATCCTTCCTTAGATAAAACCTATAACAAAGGCAGCTCCCCTGAGTGCTTTGGTTTTTGATGTAGAGATTGCTCTTAGAGAACTCAGTATTGTGGATTGTGTTTTCAATCACGTTAAATTTCTTGTGAATTTTGTTAACATGTTCTACAATACTAGCAAGCTCTAAGAAACGTAGAACAAAGATTGCACTTTATGTGGAAACTAATTTTAAGAGCCATATTAGCTATGATCTTGGAAAGAAATAATGATTCTAAGTGATTATCTGAATGACAAGAGTAGGACTATTTATCTTTAATAATAATAACAATAATTTTGCAACTACTATTTCAAAGTTGTCTCTCCAGAATGACTGTTTTCCTTGTGAAGTATATAACACAAGTCTAATGTCCACAGAAGGAAATATAATTAGGAAATCACTGTTGGTTTTGTGTTTGTTTAATTCTCTTCTCAGGATTATGCTTGTTTTATTTATGGCCTTCTGTCTTGGTTGGAGGTAAAAATGCTGGATTAGTCTAAATTTCTAAGATGAAATATAAAACTTTCAGTCTTTAAACATATAAGGCATCACTGTAGTAAGTTTACATTTATTATAGATTTTTATGCCAAATCTCATCCTATCTTAAACAAATTATTTACACTGGAAATGGAAGAATAAAGATACAATCATTCATGTCTCTTGTTCTTCCTAGATGTGGACATTAGCCAAATTGTTCTTTTTAGGATGTTGTAAATTATTTTTAAAATGCAAATAAAGTGCTAAGACTTCATGCATTAGCAGTTTACAAAGGGGTCTCGTTTTTGATGGAAGCAAAGTAAATTTCAAGCAGAGCAAACCAAGTCAAGAAAATAATCAATTCCAGAAAGCTATGCAAGGTCAGAGAATTATACCAGCTTTTGCTAAACAAGCTTTTTACTTCATAAGCAGAAACACAAAACTACTATACCATCCGTGGTCATTTTCCTTGACTGCCCAGATGTTGTGGTCAATCTAAATCCAGCTGGTAATGTTTCTGAGGACCCAGGCATCATGCTGATTCCATGTACTTCACGAGGAGGAAACTGTCTTCTCCAGGTTGATCCACGTCTGAAATTCTTGTCATCACTCTGCCAGTAAAGAGTTAAAATTTGATGTAATGAAAACAAATAAATTAGTCCAAGTGCATAAAGTTGTGTGTTTAGAAACATGTAACATGGTTTATTTCCGTTCAGACTGTCAAGTATACATATGGATTTGTTATGCTTAATTCCAATATTGTATTAATTACAAAATGATAAAGTAGGAGATTTGAAAAGCATGTTTTTATAAAACTCTTAATATGATTTCAAATACAAGGTTTGGCCTTTTTAAAGCAAACATATTTGAAAACCCAAAATAAAGTCTCAATTTTTTTTTCCAAAATGAGTATTGAATATACTTTGTATTTATATATTTATAGATTTATGGTATGAGATGACACCCTTAATTGAATCAGTTGAGTAGAATATATTTGACACATACACTTGAGAACTACCACTTTTATGTATACAAAAGATGTGTGTTCCTGGAAATCTGTATTTGAGATGGCCTGGTTGATATGATATGTAGCAGACCATAATCTGTATGAGAAATGCAAAGCTTGTGATTCTGTTAGATTTCAGATACAGTATTAACTTGTTATTTGTTAAAAACTTTTGCACCCTGGACACCTCCCTTGTGATAAATACATGTGCTCATTAGTACCATTAGAAGCATAATGTAACTCTGGTTAATAATGTAATTCCGGTTGCTGATTCTGTTATATCATTTTTTTTTCTTGCAGTACTGAGGAGTTGAACCCAAACCCTCACACATATTAGGCAAATGCTCTACCACTGAATCATACTCCTCCTCCTCATTTTCGTAAAATTTGAGACAGGGTCTTGCTAAATTGTACAGGCTGCCTCTGGCCTTGAACTAATTATCTTTATGTCTGAGCCTCCTGAGTCACTGAGATTACAGGCAATTACCATGGTGACTGACTTGATTCTGTTATATCTTAGATGATCTCTTTCCTCTTTCTTATAGAAAGTACATGTACCAATATTATTCTTTTCTTCTAAATTGCTAAGCGGCAACATGTAATTTAAAGCATTTATCTAATAGTATTCTTTGTGTCTAATTATAAGGAAAATATTAATCATTCCACATATATCTAACCTTCTAAAATCACCATGTTTCTAACTCAGGAAAACATTATTCTCTGAAGTTACAGCGAGATGTGTGTTGATTACCTTACTACCTCATTTGACTTAATTTGGACATAAAGAGTAATAGGTGGATATTTAAATATATTATTTTTCACAGACTACCAATTTAATTAAGCAATACTTAAAATCAATCTAGGAAAATAAAATAATTTTTATGTTATTACATAGATTTGCTATTAAATGCCTGTTATAGGTATCTAAATTTAGTTTCGATTCAGTAACCATTTTATAGGTTAAGAGATGTCTGATCTTCACCTGAACTGTTATCTTTAACATTTTCCTAGTGCTCCAAATGTTTGTAAATATAGAAAATGAAGCAACTTCACATTTGTGGACCCTGGCTTCTTGATTTTCAGAGAAGTTATTGCATTAAGCATAAATATCCATATGTTCCACAAAGCCCTACTGTACATTGCAGGACTAAACTCTTACAACATAGGAGATAGGACTTAAAAATAAGCCAGTTAAGTTGGGAGTTGAATTGTAATTCCATTCTGCTGCTCTTTCACTGTACAGTACTATTATTGCAGAAAGTTAATAGGAACTATGAGCAGCAACATCACAGGAAAAAGTTTTTATGAGATAGGCTTAAAAGATATCCTTTTAATTGAAGTCAGAGTCTGCAGAAGCACATTAGCACTTCACAAATCATTTCAGTGAAATGTAAAGGTGATTGACAAAGCCCCAGAAATAAATCACTATGGTTTTTGGCAGTTTTTTGGCTATTTTTGCACATAATCAAAAAAATTAAAAGGTACTACAGAGTTTGAATAATAAAATCGCATATTATGCTTCTAAAAATAAGAAAAAGAAGTAGACTATTCCAAAGGCAGATATTCACATCTTATTTAATCTTTCTGCTTGCACATTACTATCAGGAAATAATCCACATAACATAGTGTTGTGTCTATAGCTAGACAGTTTATTAATGTCAATCTACATTCTAGAATGTAGCCATGTGATATATCTTTAATACATTCAATTAAAATTTCTTTTGCAACTTCAGTGAGTTATTGTATTCTGAAGTGCATAAGATTACTTTTTGAATCAATATTTTAGAAAAAAAGATTAAGAAGACTGTCAAACAACTTATAAGATTAAAACCAGTTAAGTGGCGGAGACCTTGGCACACGCCTATAGTCCTACTGACTCTGGAGGATGAGACAGGAGGATTGTGAGAGGCAATAGGCAGCATGCACAACTTAGTGAGATCCTGACTCAAAATAAAAAATAAAGATCATAGAACTTATCTCTCTATAATCACCTCCACAAAGGACAGCATATGTTTCATAACAAAAATATCATCTGCCCTGCTCATTTGAATATAGAATTATTGACACATTTTAGGATTACCTGATTTTATTCACAAGAAATACCTGCCTTTTGCAATGCAGATTTGAGTCTCTATATTTTCTACCTGATACTAGAGTACCCTTTCCACTTCCAGAAAAAATTCTGTTAAAAACTCAGAAGGATGTCAGGGGAGGTAGCTCACACCTACAATCCCAGCCACTCAGGAGAGAGAGGCAGGAGGATTATGAGTTTGAGGCCAGGGGCAGCCTTCATAGCTGGCAAGACTGTCTCAAAATTAAAAGTAAAATATGTTCTGGGGTGCAGCTCACTAGAAAAATGCTTGCAAAACTTATGTGAGGCCTGGGGTCAACGCCCAAGTACTAGTGGAAAAGAAACCCTCAGAGGACTATTAAAGTGTCTATCACAGACTTTGCTGATATCCTCTGTATTCATTTCAGGAGACTTCTTAAATGTTTATTGTTTTCCAAATCATTTAAACTCATATGTACTATGTACAGGGATTCTTATAGTCAATATAGCTTTCACATCCTAAGACTATTAAGATGCTCTTCATTTTATTTATTTATTTATTTATTTATTTATTTATTTATTTATTTTTGGTACTGCGGGTTGAACACAGGGCCTCCCGCTTGCATGCTCTGCAAGTATTGGACCACTGAGCTGCACTCTTAGCCCATTTTTCACTTTTTTGTGATAGGGTCTCGCTAAGTTACGCAGACTGCCTCTGGTCTCGAACTTGCGATCCTCCTGCCTCCACCTCCCAAGCCACTGGGATTACAGGCATGCACCACTGCACCCGGCTTCTCTTCATTTATTTTTAAGGAAAACTCAATATCTAAAATAATGAAAAGCTTATCAATTATCAAAAGCAAATATTATCTTCATTTTAATATCCTAAAATTTATTCAGAAGATATAATGGTAGTTAAAAAATAAACACATTCATTATTAAAAGCTGAATTTATCTATATAAGTGTTTTAATTACTTATAAAATTTTTGAATATTCAACCCTTTATGGTCACTACTCATGGAAAACTATCTTGTTTTGAATCACCTTTAATGTTTCTAAGTGCTAAAATGACATTTATGAATCCATAAAGTTATAGCCATAACAAAATAAGAAATATAATTTAATATTGAAGAATGATCAGGACAAATATTCAAGAACAAGCATTTTGTTAATTTCCAAGTACTTTTATTTAAAAGCAAAGATGTTCCTTCATTTTCCTGTACTCTCTAAGTCTCTTTTGCATCTTATGTAAGCACTTACTTCATCTAGTCGACGTTCAGTTCCCAAGGCCAAGAGGTTATTGTATTCCCTTTCGAGAATCTGCCTTGCCTGTTGACAGCAAATTGCAGTTACTATCAAGGAAATCACATTTTACTTGAAAAAATCGTACAGATTATATTTATCTGAGGATGCATTACAAACCATGTTTTACTAATGAGGACTTAAAGTTTTTAGTCTTTCTTTCTTTCTTTTTTTTTTTTTTGGTGGTACTGGCAGTTGAATCCAGGGCCTCGTGCCTGCATGCTTTGCAAGTGCTGGACCATTGAGCTGCGCCCCCAGCCCATTTTTAAACTTTTTTTTTTTTTTTTTTTGAGATAGCATGTCGCTAAATTACGCAAACTGCCTCTGGTTTCGAACATACGATCCTCCTGCCTCCGCTTCCCAAGCTGCTGGGATTACAGGTGTGCCCCACTATGCCCGGCAGTCTTTCATTTCTATAAGTCATTGTAAATTTTTGTTATAAATAGTAGGGCGATTTTCTGTGGAGAGTAGAGAGATAACCTTTCATAAATGTCTGAGGTCAAGAGGCTTTCACCTTGCTTTCTTACTTTATACCAATACAGTATTTTATATGATAATATATAATATGTAATATTTAAAAATAAAATAATGAAGTCAGATTGCAATTTCTTATCAGATCTCTACAGTAGTTCTCAAATGTGGCAAATCATCATCGTTTCTAGAAAGGTTAAGAATTTCTATGTCCTATCTCTTATTATCTGATTGCTTAGAATGATGATGTAGGTTGGCAGTCTTATTTTTAATCTGCATGGAACTCTGTTGATTCAAATAAATATCCAGATTTGACAATCATTGGTTTGCCCAATGTTAAATGTCTGTATAATTCAGATATGCAAATAGAAAGGACTGCCTCTCAGAGAGGCAGAGACTGAATGCCATCTGTCAAGGATATTGTTTTGAGAAACCTGACATTCAGGTGGGAGTTTGGACCACATAACCTTTAAATATCTTCCTTTTAATTCTTTGGTTTCTTTTTGTTTGTTTGTTTGTTTGCTTTGTTTTTTTTTGTTGTTGTTTTGTTTTGTTTTGTTTTTTTGGCCAGAAACCCAGTAGCTTAAATTAAAACCTCAGGGACACATTTCAAAGAATGAGCTAACTTCCATTAAGAAACCTGAATATATTAAGCAAAATAAGCCAGGCATAGAAACACAAGTATGACACAATCTCATTCACATGTGAAATCTGAGGGCCCTGATCTCAAAGACGGTGAGAACAGCATGGTGGTTAATAGAGTCTGGGAGGTGGGAAGGGAGGGGTGAGGAAAAGTTGATCAATGGGTACTAAGTACATTTAGAAGCAAGGGTTTCTCATGTGCTATCATTGCATAGAAAGGTGACTACAGATAGTAATATACTATATATCTCAAAAAACTAGAAGAAAAGATTTTGAACATTTTTACTATAAAGAAATGGTAAATGTTTGAGGAAATATGTATGTTTAACTTGATTTAAACAGCACACACATACATCAAAACATCACATTACCCCATTGATATATACTATTTTTATGTATTTATGTACCAGCTTAAATGAACTTAATTTAAAAAGAATGAATATACAGCTTTATATCTTTCTTAAAGTTTAGTTTGTCATTATATAAATCAACAACCAGTACAATTAAAGCACAAAGTGGCTTGCCTGGGTGTTTTGTGTTGGAATCTGTAATAATAAAGCTAAGCTGCTGTAGTCAAAGTTTTCATCCAGGGCTATAAGTGAGCCATGTACACCACTCTCAAGAATATTATTTGCATATTCTCGAAGTCCAATTGCTTGTATCCAGCGAATAACTCGATCATTGCTCCACACCAACACATCTAGGAAAAGAGATGCACCATGTCAAGCTGCAGTACTTGGTGTAACAAAACCAATGTCTGAAATTGAACCTCAGGTATCTGCTGATTTATCCACTTCCTAATAAATCTGGTTCACTTCTGCTGGATGTATGTGCTGTTCTAAAACTAATATATTCTACTCTAAGTCTAATAAGAAGTTTCCATTTTCAGAATGCTTATTATCACTGAAATGTCGGTGTTTCTATTTTCATACTAGAGCCATAGGTATCTTTTGAAGTTCAATGTTTTTACCACCAGATGGAGACATTTCTTATTTGTGTCTTAATTTACACAAATGTAACACACAGAGTAAACAGCAAATGCGATTCTAATAGTTTTTCATCAAAAATGTGTATTAAGTACTACTTGCATTGCATATGGATTAGAAGATGCTTATTTTCAACTGCAGTAATATATAAAACAATCAAACAATAAAATAATATAGGGGCTCAATAGATAGATAATTACCCTAATATTGTCAATTTATTATTTTCCGATAAGATAATTAATGAAAAATTCAAGCATTCAGTCAAATCACAGAATTGTCATGTCTTTTGTTGAAAAGTAGTATTAAGGTATAAAACACTTTGATGTTTATTTTAACAAATAAAACTTTCAGAGAAAAATGTAATATCTGTCTGTTTTAGACAAAACTTAGCAAAGTATTTCCTATCATTTATTTTCTTCCATTTCTTCTTATCGTGAATTGGCAAAATGTTCCATAATATCTAGTAAAATAGTCAGAAAGACTAAAATGCTCCCAACAAAATAAAGAAATTTAAGGATGTAAAGGGCAAATGGAACAACAAAAAAATCAAAACATTTTTCTGACTTGTAGAAAGAGAAGGAAACTATCTCCTGCCATTTAAGTAAAAGTTGTTCTGTTTTTTTTGTGCATGAATCTTTTTATGTTTGAGCCCAACATAGTTGTAGACACTATGTTCCCTCTCATTTTAAGTCATGCTACGTCAGGAAAAGGAGGACTCAGGGCCTTCACTCATTCTTGTCATTAACATTGATTCTACTTTGAGGAGGCAACTCTTCCTCAATTGTTTCTTGAATGCCTTCCAGGGTTGAGGCCTCATTTTCTGGCACTGTATTTGATGGTGCTTTTCTGCTATTCACAGGGTTTTTGATGGCTAATTGTTTTGGGAGTGGGCTGCCCTGTTCTTCTCCCTAGTTTGTCTTAGTCCGGAAGCTCAGCTTAAACCTGCCCACCATGGATGGTCCTGCTGGTATCTGAGATAGCTTCGAGCATCACAGCAATATACAAGTCCTCATAGCCTGACAAGCTGACAGACACATGTGGGATTGTCTTAAAATGAGAAATTTGGAAATAGACAGGCAGACATGGAGAATGTCATATGACATTGAAGGCAGAGATCAGGGTGATATTACTATAAAACAAGCAAAATTAAACTTTGCCAGCAAACCAACAGGAGCCAGAGATTCTTCCTCACAGCCCTCAGAAAGAGATGCAAGCCCCTTGATCTTGAGTTTATATCCTGTATAACTGTTAGCTAAGCCACACAGTTCATGGTACTTTTTGTTACAGCAGCCTTAGAAACTAATATATGTGGTATCTCACTGTAGTTTTAATGAGTAACTCTGATTATGATTGCAGAAACATCTACTATTAGATCTGTCTGGTTTTGCTGTTTATATTTGAAATCTACATAGAAATTTACTATGTCTTCCCTTTCTTTATAAAATACTCAATTACTTTCTAGTATGTTTTCTGCCTTAAACTTTATATCCTGATATTAGAAAGCTCACAGCTACGTTGGTTTGGATTTACGTGTATATTTCTCTTACTTCTAATTTTTTAAGTTCTTATGTTA